>BQNB010074089.1:6071-27998 GCA_026074375.1 Tanacetum coccineum
TATAAATTAAAGTCCCATATTCGAGGTCAAATCATTTCCAACACTTATAAGTTATTTTCAACTATCCGAGTAGTCATACTGTTTATGATTGGCAAAACAAAAGTTATTTTCAAAGTTGTTAAAGTCTATTTTCTTTCTGGTTGTTTGAACACTACTCTAATCCCTGTGGACGACCTGGTCTTACTTAAAAAGATTATACTACATACGTGGGTTATACTTTTACCCGTGTGTTTCCGTATAATTATCCGGTATTTTCAGTCTTATAAATTTAAAGCTTTTGAAACACATCAGAAATTATAGTAGCCCTACTAAATAATTTAGTACCGGTACTATTATTGGTATTAGTCTTAAGTCGACTTCTTGTAGAAATATAGTACCCTTAATCATGAATTTAATAGCTATACTATAAATTATAGTACCTCTACTAAATAACTTAGTATCAGTACTATTCTTGTTTAGACATCCATATTGACTTCATTATGATCTTCGTCTGGAATTTGGTTGATACATCGTATTGGCTCCTCCAAGGCATGGAGAGGGTATTTATACTACCATTATGGCCGGCTAAGGAGAGCTTGTGGGCTTTCCATGGGCCTTTTGGCCCAATTAGATTACTATTATTACATTGGACTAACTACGGGCTTTGACTAACTATTATTGGTAGTGACCGATACTTTTCGTATTTCTAACAATCTCCCCCTAAGTGAGGTCACTCCAATTTACAAAGACTTAATCCTAGCATACTATGCTTTAACTTTAGTCTTGAGCTCGTAGTCTTTAACTTCAATCATTAACTTGTGAATTGATGTAGTGATCATAGACTTCAGGTCTTGAGCTTGTTGTTTACCTTGTCTTGAGTGTGAAGATGTGATCTTGAGCACCTTGAGATCATCAACCAAGCATAATCTCGTTTAGCCATCTTGTAAACTTTGCCATCTTGTGAACTTGTGACTTTTGGACCGACATGCTCATACCTTTCTTGATTTGTCAACTTGAAAAGCTTTAGCATTGCATCTTTCTTGAAGTTCTTTAACTTTAACACTTCGTCACTTTAAGAAGGACGTACGGTATCAGAGTAGCGGAAGTCTTGAAACATGTACTTGAGCTTTCATGATGTCTTTATATTTGTCGGTCGGGTATGAGCATGTGGCTATGAATCATGACTCGTCAGGAATCAGCTGCACCAATCGTCAGGAGTACCTGCAGGTTTAGGTTAGTGATAATCAACAGATATGGACGAGAGTGTCTTTGTCACTTTGTCGAATACGGTTGCAATAACCACGGTTCCCCGTTGATCAGTATAAATACTGCCTGTGATCAGGTAGAATTCCGAAGAATCTCCTTGACAGGGTTTCGCAGCTGCACTAGCCGTTCTTATTACCGGAGCGTCTGAAAGCAGACAACACGGTATGAGTGAACCAGCAAGACGAAGTCTCACCGATTGAATAGAAAAATTGATTTGAAAATCAATCGACGTGTCACTTGCTAAAATGTTTTTGTGACACATCGAGAGTGTTAATTATTTCAAAAAATTCATCATCAACCATTAATCCATTTCCTGGAACAAGTTTGACTCATATAGAATCGCACCATCATTTCTTTCTAGTTGTCATAAGTTTGATTCATATAAAATTGCACAAGTCACCTACCATGAGCTTGTTTGATGTTGGCTCAAGCAGGATTTCCATCTTCACTGTGAATAGTATCACTCTGATGTTCTGGCAAAATCACAAGGATAATGCGTAGGACTCTTTATATATTTCTCGTTATTCACATTGTGTGAGATAGCAAGCATAATTTTGACAAGTGTCCTAATGAGATTTATAGATGATCTCTTTTGGCTCTAGACTCAATAGTGCACTTTGGTTTTAGTGATCGGAGGCTAGAGCAGACTGCCACCTTTTCAATATCAACTAACTCGGAGTGAGAAAGTCGATAGAAATGCGTGTAATCTCCGTGAGAAATGAAACAAGAGTCTGTTGAGAGACCTTGAGTGGCTAGGGAGGGTTGTGCATAGCGTCACTGGGTCCATGACTGTCTTCAATGTCAGACAACAACTTAGTGTTTCTGACAGTTTATGTATTGACCCAGTTTCTGCCTAAGTGTATGGAGGGCTTCTTTCTTTTCACCCTTTATCCTTACATTTCTTTTTCATTCTTTTTTTAAATTGGCTCGAGCTCGAACTCGAATATTTTGTTGTTGTTCGAGCTCGAGCTCGAAGCTCGTTTAAGATTTTGTTACTTTGTATTACTCCCTACAATAAACTAAATTCAAGCTTAAGATACTCGTATAAAAGATCGAACATAATAGGCACGTTTATTATCTTAAGCTTGAGCTCGAAAGCTCGTTTACAATTATAAAAATTGTTCTAAAGCTCAAACTAAATTATGTAACTTATAAGCTCAACAAAGCTTGTTTAGGAACACACAATTTATGTAACTTAAAGCCTCAATGCTTCAATGATCTAAGCTTATATAAAATAAATAATAAAAAAACAAAATATATAAGTTTCAAAATAGGATGAGGCTTGCTTATTTGAAAATTTTTTCCTTTAAAGTTTTCCTCTTCAAGCAATGTGGGATAAATCTACTAGCCATGTCCCTATTATAGTTTAACCTCTCTTGTTTCTTTTTGATATTTCAAAGTTTATTTTTATTTTTTTGTCTAAGCATTTCTAGTTAGCAAAAAAAAATATCATAATATTTTATCTCTACTACTTATAAAAAGTGTATGAAGAATTTTAGAACTTAAAACCCCTTTAAATTAAGTAGTACAGTTGCTAAAATACTTCTTAAAGCAAATTTTAACAACAGTTAAGCACTCAAATAAGCTAGAATAGATTATGCTACTTTTAAGCTACTTAAGACAGATTTTAAGCAAAACTTCAAACAAATGATTTTTAAACTACAAGACAAGCATAATAAGCATTAAACATTATAACTAAGCATAAATAAGCAAGAATAAGCAGAAATTAAGCACAATAAGCTATGCTACAGTAAATAAGCTAAAATTTGAGAAATGGAAACTTACAAGAGCCCTTGCTTAAACAGGGCAAACAAGCTTAATAATAAGCTGATCTACAAGCTCTAGCTTGTCAAAGACAAGCTAGTGAAACCCATAAGCCCATCCAGGTTTGGCTTATCATCCATTTGAGCATTCTTTTTTTTTGGTATTTTTAGGATTTTTATGAATAAAACAGTATTTAAAAGCTTTAAAACAGTAACAAAGGCAAAGATTAAGAAGCTAAAAGCTTAGTGAAGCTCTTAGGTTAGATCAATAAGCTGCATCATAGCTTAAAAAGCTTAACAGGTTATGTAAAGTGATCAACACAGAATCTTAAAAACAATACCTCAAAACTTTTTCATTAATCTTAAAACGTTTACAAAGCTTGGAATTTAAAAGACAATAAATAAAACATTAAGTAAAATAAGCTGAAAAATTAACTAGATTTAACTAACTGCCTCTAAGGGCTTACAATGTCCTATTTATATAAAAGCTAAGAAGGTTCTAGGATGTGTGTTTCTTCTGTGAGACATAAGGCAGCTGTGCTTCTTGTGTGAGTAGCTCAAAGTCTTCATCTCAGCCATTGATTATGAGTGGTGCCCAAGTCCAATGATCTTGGCCCTTGATCCTTTGTCATTTTCCCTTGACGAATGGGGGAAGAGGGGATTGCCAACATGGCAATAAGCCCTTGTGATGGGAAAGGGATGGTTTTGTTTGTATGTTGCAGGGGTGAGAGGAAAACGATGAACAATATTAATGGTGATTTTGGCGGGATGTGGGAAGATATACAGTGTTTTGTTTACAGGGTACAAGTTTGGGGAAATGGCAAGTTTAGTCCCAGAATTTGTATTGTGGTTTTGCAAGAATCGTCCTTTGTGTGATATAACTTTGGGGATTTTGGCAAATTCAATCCCTAAGGTTAGTTAAATGTTTGCACCGTTAGTCCTTAAAGGACTAACGGTGTAAAGGTTAAAAGGGGTTGGGTTAACAGGTTTGTTAAATGGTTAGATGGGTTATGGTTTTGGGCTTTGTTAGGCCGGGTATGTTTAAAAAGGTTTTGGGCTTTTATAAAGGGTAAAGTCTTATAAGACTTTTTAATATAAAAGCTTAATGGGCTGTCCCGGCCCATTAGATGGGTACGGGTTGGCCCATTAAGTTTTTCTTCGGTTTTAGCTCCGTCTTTGACTTTGACTTTGTCGGGGTTGACTTTGGTTGACTTTTTGACTTCTCACGCTCTTTTCCATTTCGTGCTCGGTTTTGTCATTTTTGGCTTTGTTTTTGTCCTTTTCTCGGATATCCGTTTCCTGTACAATATAAGTGAAAACATACAAATACAATGTATTTTTGGTACGTTTTTGGTCATTTAAGTCTGGTTTTAATGGAAAATGGTATGTGTATTTAAGCACATACCACCAGGCTAAGCCAACTGAGAAGCACCTCAAGGAGGTTAAAAGGATCTTTCGTTATCTCTAGGGAACCGTTAATATGGGTCTCTGGTATATGAAGGATTCTGGTTTTAAACTAATCGGATTTTCAGATGCTGATTATGCGGGATGCAAATACACCTTCAAGAGTACTTTTGGTGGAGCTCAATTCTTAGGCGAAAAGCTAGTTAGCTGGTCCTCAAAGAAACAAGACTGTACGTCGTTGTCAACCGCAGAAGCAGAATATGTGTATTTATCTTCTTGTTGTGCCCAAGTCCTTTGGATGCGGACACAGTTAACGGATTATCGCTTTCACTTCAACAAGATTCTAATCTATTGTGATTTGAAATCAGCCATAGCCATATCCTGCAACCCGGTCCAACACTCAAGAACAAAACACATCGTTATCCGCTATCACTTCATAAAGGAACACGTGGAAAAGGGTACGATTGAACTGTATTTTGTCAAGACGGATTACCAACTGGCCGATCTATTCACCAAAGCTCTTCTAGTGGATCGATTCAACTATTTGGTTCGTCGCCTTGGTATGCGAAGCTTGTCTCCTCAGGAACTTGAACGTCTTGCAGAATCACAGGAATTCTTTGTAAATATCTATCAGAAAAGCAAAATATAAAAATATAAAACCTATAAAAGCAAAATATAAAATCAATGTTTTTTTCAAAAATACCAAAAATATTCTTCTCCGACATGTCTCTCGACAATCAATAACATTTGCGCACCTAGAAATGTTGATTAATATTAACACGGGTGAATAAATGAAGTTCGAGCGAGAGTTTCAAATGCTTTCAAAACATGTCTTTTCAACTTTTTCTCTACGACTTCTAAGTAAATGTCAGCTTAGGACTCGGTCTCCAAAGAAGGAAAATGTTCATTTATGTCCATTTATCCTACACAACGGGAAGTTCATATCTTCCAGGTCTTGAGCAATGTCATATAAACATTCAAAGTTTTGAATGCTCAAGAGAAGCACTGTGGAAATGATAATTAATAAGATACATCTGACATCATTTTCTGTTGAGCACAATTTTTCAAGATATTTTCAAAAAAGAAAAAATTTCAAATTCTTTCAAAATTGTGTGTTCAACAAACTCCCCCCTCCAATTTTCCAACTCTTATTTTTTTTCTATAATTGAGGGGGAGTATCATAATTAGTTCATTCTGCATGCACTCTTGTTCTCCCAAGACTTAGGTAGACTCATGTGAATTCCGGACATTAACTTGTTTTTAATTCACTAATAGTTTAAAAATTGTCAACACATATACAATTTTGAGGGGGAGAATAGTGATTAAAATGTGATCAATATGAATTGATAACGCATACGATCTTCAATCTATAAGTGCGTTCCCAAACCTCGCATGTGCAAAACTCTTTCATAATATGGTGCATATGTGTAGGGGGAGCTTTTTGGTAACTCTGGAAATACTCAATGTGTCTTAAATGATTTCTCAGACACGTTGATTGATTTTTATCAAATGGTTTAATGAATCTTCATGGAAATACCCCAAAGACCGACCAACTGTTGTTTCTTAAGGAGTTATAAGGCGGTTAAGGTTAGGTATGTTCGTTTCATGATCCAGCCAGAACCAGAGGGATCTACCTAGGAACACTCCATTAGATAAAGTAGAAATCCTAGGTATGATTGAAAAAGGGAGTAAAGTGAGAATGGGAATAATGCCGAGTGAGACAGAGCTAGCACTGGAATAATCCTAACAAGGTGTTGGTTATGAAGTCTCGGTAAGCATTAAAGGGGTTGAAGAATGAAAAAGATATTTAAGGATAAAGGGTGAAAAGAAAGAAGCCCTCCATACAACCTTAGACAAAAATCGGGTCAATGCATGATCTATCGGTAATCACAAAGATGATTCTGATATGGAAGACAAGTCATCATGGACCCAGTGATGCAAGGCACAACCTATCCCAGCCACTCAGGCTTCTCTTAAAAGAAGTTTGTTTCATTCATCATGGAGATCAACACGTTTCTATCGGCTTTCTCATTCCGAGATCATTGATATTAAAAAGGTGGCAGTCCACTCAAGCCTCTGATTACCAAATAACAAATGTGCACTTATAGAGTCTAGAGCCAACAAGATCCATCAAAAATCTCTCTAGGACACAAATTCCAATATACAAAATGTCATACATCATTATACAACATTTGGTATCAAAGAGTCCTACGCATTATCCTTGTGATAATTGCCAGAACATTCAGAGTGATACTCTTTAGTATTCATAGTGATGAATGGAAATCCTGCTTGAGCCATCATCAAACAATCTCTTGGTAGGTGACTAGCGAGATTCTATACGAATCAAGCTTGTGTCAACTGGATGTCGATTTTGGTCTAATATATGAATTGATGACTCAATCAGTCAGAAAGTAACTAACTGATTCACTCCTACCATGTTGTTTGCTTTGAGACGTTGCGGTAATGAGAACAAGCAAGTATGGTGAATCTAATGCAATCGCGTTAGAGGATCCAAAACTTTGAGCTAGAAACCCTGTCAAGGAGATTATTCTAAATTGAATCTACCTGATCACAGGTACAGTAGTCATACTGTAAAATGGTCCTCACGGAACCGGAGGTTAATGTAACCGAACTTAAGACGAATGACAAAGCCATATTCGTCCATATTTATTGTTTATCACTAACATCAATTTTCAAGTATAAGTGACGGCGTTACAACCTCGTTCCAGCTGAGTTAAGATTCAAGACCTCATGCTCATGATCCATAATACTTGGGGCATTGTTGATCCCACTTGAATAGATCTTGAATTCCTTAGCTTGTGTAAGGTTTAGTTATGCAAGATAAATCCTACACAACTATGGTAGAAACTTTGTAAAATATATCAAAGACTATGCGGGATCTAATCTAGTATCAATAAGAAGAATACGCAATAGAACAGTAATTCTAATGAACACACAAATTAACAAACAAAGCTTTAATATATTAATATGAATACTCTAACTAGTATTAAGGTTACAAAACCTTGAAGCTATAACGATATCAAAACAAAAGATTTCTAGATGGCAAACTCTATGCCCTAGGACCTCCTTTTATACACCAAGGAGTCCTAGTCAATTTACAATATATTCATAAAATTTAGAATATTCATTATGATCTATTCTATAAATAACTCATACTTATCACGTAAGTAATCTTGATCTCCAATCAGTCTTTATCCTTTCTTCTGTCTTTATCCATTCTCTTTTGACAGTAGAAACTCTTTCAGCAGTCTTAATCTTTGAGCAGTTGTAACTTTTATACTAGCAACATTAACTTAGCACCAACAATAGTAACTTATACACCAGCAACATTAACTGTGTACAAGCAGTAGTGATGTGCGATCGTCGTAGGACTTCTACAAGAAGTTTTACAACTCCCCAGGGAGAGCACCTGATCGTTGTAGTAGTAGGATAGGCAAGACTCGGGGATTGTTATCGTTCACTCGGGGAATAGGTTGGGAAGGCTTGATCACGGTCTATCAGAGTTTTAAGGGTTGAGAGAAAATTATTTTTGTATTTTTATATTTTATGGAAAGCAAGTAAATCATATAATTAGAGAGGTGGTTTGGTTTAGCTATTAACTAAATATAAAGCTACACTAATTGGTGATAACAATGAGATAAAAGACTGTGCTTATTTAATCATGTATTACTCCCTAGATTGCTTCTCCTAATGTTGTTGCCTTTTCACCCTTATGATGATCTGTGTAACTATTTCCTAAGTCATGAATGAATTATACGAACCCGCCGTCTACTTAGCATGCCGCTAGAGCAACGCACATGCAAGGTAGTATGAAGACTATTACACGGCCCCTAGGAGTTCACTAAGTGCATGTGAAATATGTTAAAAGTGGATCAACCATATTAAGAGGCAAGGTAGTATGAAGACTATTGCCTGATGGTATCCTTTCTATACAATCACGTTTCCCTAGACATATCAATAGCGATACAGACAAAAGCTGGTTTTCTAAGACCTAACGTGCACATCCATCACAAGAAGCAACACCACTAAGATCTACATTCTAGGTTTCATACAATCATAAATAAACATAATAGAAGGTTTAGCCAAGCATGTTAAAGATAAAGCAAGAGCATAGATAGATCAAACAACACATAGACATATTGGATGATTAAATAAACCTTACTTGATTAAAAATGAGTTGGAGGAAGTACAATAGGGTTTTAGGCCCTAAAATCATCCCTAACAGCTGCTAAATGAACTAGGGTCCGTACCCTCTTTTTATTCTAAAGTTACACTCTCAAAACCCTAAATTCGGGTTTGTATATATAAGAAAATCGATGCGACGGTGTCGCGTTTTAGTCGTGACGCCGTCATAAAATGAATCTTCTAGATCTGCGTTTGAGTCATTGTTGGCTGACGCCGTCGTGAAATATGTGACGTCGTCACTGGATGAGTTGTGACGGCGTCGTGTATAGTTGGTGATGCCGTCTCTAGGCTCTGTGAGCATAAATCTTCAAGAGTCTTGGTGTTGGCTTGTAATCTTGTCTGTTTCTTCTCCAAATGAGCCCAAGTCATATGTAATTCATCCAAATGTCCTCCAAATGCAAAATACCTGAAAAGGAACGATTAAGTACCTATTTTGGGCATAAACATACGATTTTGGGGGTTAAACGACCCCAAAAAAGTGTATAAAATGACACCTCATCAAATACCCCTACACTTGGGATTTGCTTGTCCTCAAGCAAATGGGCTTTTCTACCTAGACAATAACAATATGAGGGGTCATTTTACCTAGTTTTTAAACATAATTTGCAACACAACCTCCTAGACCTCGTAATTAAAAGCACGGATAATACATACTAGCACCTCAAATAAGTGTTTGGGATTCTCTCTTTCACTTGGGTGTATAATGAATTATAACATATGGGGGAAACGGAAAATCACACTCATTACCTGTCATAGCATATAAATTACCATAGGCTTGGTAAAGGATCAAACCTCCACCGCTAGGCGCAAGTATTATTCATTACTATCTAAGAGGTCTTTTAAAGGGTTGTGGGGTGTAGGTGTAAGATAACATATAATGGAAACGGAAACGGATGGGATGCATTTGGGTGGCTTTGGGTGAATTTTGGAGTGGAAGGGTTACCTAATTATTTACATGAATACACGCTGGTTTGGTTGCTAAGCCAAGACTCGGACGAAGATATACAAACTCTACACAATTCAACATCAATATCTTTCTTTTTCTTATCTCTTTTTTTTGAATAACATAATACATCACATGGGGGTTTATAACACGTACCCCTACACTTGAGCTTTTACATGCTCGAAATTTACAATCTAACTAATGACCCGATTTGAGGTGGATCAAAATAACATGGATATCATTTGACAAACATATGGGGGTATTGACTTAACTTTTCTTCCCTATTCTTCCGCGAAATAAATACTACCATGAATCCCAATCGTTCCAAAACTGTATTTACAAGGATAAGGACTTAGCAACCGTGTACTCAAATAATTAACTTGGGTTATCATATTAATGTACTAAAGGCGAGTACATATAAGGTAGGCTAAGGCTTTTTGGGTGTAACGATTGGTTTAAGGGTGTGAATGCTCTTCATTAATAGTCCGGATTAACCAGAAAATTACGAGAACCGTGAAAAAGGATAGGCTCGGAGGGTTGTACTAGGATATCCTGCACTAAAGGTGAGTGCATGGCAAGGGTGTGGGATAGTTATATGATCGGTGTGACCATCAAAACAATTACAAGTTTAAAACATGGGTTATTCCTAATGCCTATTATCAAGCAAATCCTAATACTTACTATACGGTCTCGGGATGCATCACTAAAGCAAGTTCTAGAATTTAATATACTACCGGTACACTCATATGAATTTTACTAACACCAGACATTCCAGAAAAGGCGACGAAGACCACACGTACACATCCGTAACGACGGAATAGACACATGTGACTGCTCATTCCTTAACTCGAACCGGGTAAAGATAAAATCATCTTGGGTTACCGATGATAGGTACCCGAATTCCTAAAGATCTAAAGGCGAACCTTACATTTTTGGGGTGGAATTTTAAGGGTTATTGTGCTAGTCATATAAATTCCTATCCATGGGACGCTAGTAATACTCGGTTTTCGTTGGTATATGTCGTAAAAAAAAATTTTTGGTAAAAATCACCCTTTTATGTTATGTTTTGATATATTACCCATCTTTTTAAGGACAAAGCAAATGACAAATGAAAGAATAGTTTCTAAGGCTTATTTCTCCCCTACACTTATTTTGAACATTGTCCCCAATGTTCTCTAGAAGTACCCGTTAAAACAGATAAATGGAAAAGAAAACAAGTAAAAGAAACTAGTACTCCCATGGTTTACTCAATAATGGAGAAGAAACATGTGATAACTGGTTAAATCGTCCTCCTAGAACCATCCAATGAAACTTCCTAAGAACTTCCAAGCTTCTTCTCATCAAATATAACCTGTAATCAAGGACAGAGAAAACTATACCAAGCATAAAATGTGCAATTTACCAATATACAATATGAATTTAGGGTTCGACTCGATAGATAGGATGAAAGAATTGTTAAACTTGAGTTCAAGTGCGGGTGATAGTAACGGTACATACCATCATGATAAGAAGGAGCCATATGTTGAGAAATTCGTTGTTAAAGAATAGACTCTAAACCGTGTGCTTCTAGAATTCTACCTCTCTCTACTTCATTTGGCCTATCAAATAAACTAAGTTCTTCTCCTAGAGGAAAAACTTCCTTAAATTCTAATCCCCAATCATCATCAAACATCTCCCAATTTGAAATATAAACACCTAGGGATACACTTTTTCCTAATAAACCATGTTTAAATCCATAATATCTCTTAGGGTCATCTATACCTGGGTTATAATAACTATACACACCCTTAGGATGGGAATTTGCCACGTGAGGTGAAGGCGGTGTTTGAGTTGTTAAATAATCTACTACCTTCATCCTAGAATTATCCGGACTATGTGGTTTAATGGGTGGTTCAGGGCCTATTACGTCTCCTAAACTTACGTCTAAGGATGGACTATTGAGTAAAGGTTGAGGCTCCGGTCCATCAAAAATAGGAACTTCCTTAGAACTAAGAGGAGTGTTGTGATCACAAATCAAGCCTACGTCCTCTAGTTTTGTTTTGTTTAAAGGTTCTACCTCTATCAGGGTTCCTAAAGTCTTTTCTACTTCTTTTGGGCAAGTCACGGGCAGTGTGTATTCCTTAAATGATGGTGGGACTTGTGGGGTACTTTGTGCGTTCAGATTTTCTACTTTGTCCCATGCTATATTCCTATGCATCTCAACCCAAACATTTTCATTTCCAAATAATCTTTTTGCATGAACCTTCAAATTTTCTATTTCTTGTTCGAAAATAATGTTTGGTGGGTTGTCCCATTCTTTTTAGCCTTGGGCAAAATTTTCTATGGCTTCCCATGCTTCTTCACCACTTAATTCTCTAAGGTTCCCGTCTGCTGCAAAGTCAAGGTCCATTCGGGTATAGTCGTCGATTGATATAAAAGAAATTGGTAATGGGCAACCTTAAATCTAGGCCATGATGAGGGACTCTTTTGATTAAGTTTTTGAAACGAGTCCACGCATCGTAGATAGGTTCATCTTGATGTTATTAGAACACCAAGGTATATCTTTAGAATGGGAAGGTTATGTTTCGTGGGGGGGGGGTTTGGTAAGGTGTGTTGGTGGTCCTTTCATACATCATGTGGCTGAACGAAAGACAGGACTTGTAAACAGCAAGGGCCAAAGAAAAGATAGACTACGAGAAAACTAATATGTGGAATTAAAATTCTCACTTGAAAGGATTCAAACAAGTAGAACTAAGCTAAACTATGATCAATACCTAACTATTCCCCAGGTGGCGGCGCCAAAAACTTGATGTGCGGTTGTCGTAATGACATCTTTACAAGAAGTTTTACATACTCCCTTAGGCTTCTGTTAAGCTGAACCTAAGCGTTGTTAGTGTATTGTATGGGCAAGAAAGATCGGGGTTTTTATCGTTCACTCGAGGAATAGGTTGGGAAGGTTTGAATCACGGTGTACTAAAGAATTCTAAGGTTGAGGGAATATTCTTTTGTATGTTTTTATTCTATGGAAAAACTCAGGTAAATCATAGTATATTGGACGAGAGTGGTTTGGTTTTAGCATAAATTAAACTAAATAATTTTTTAAACTAATGGTGATTATAATAAGATAAAAGATTGTTGTCTTTTTAAATCATGTATTTACTCCTAGATTGCTTCTTCTGGTGTTGTTGCCGTGTCACAATTGTGATGATCTCTGTAATTTTTTCTAAGCGTGAACAGATTACACGAAACCCGCCGTCTTATCTTAGTAGTGCCGCTAGTGCACAGACATGCAAGGTAGTATGAAGACTATGTTACACGGACCCTAGGAGGTTTACTAATGCATGTAAAATACATTTAAGAGTGGATTCAACCATTTTTGGGGGGGCAAAGGTAGTATGAAGACTGGTTAGACCGACTGGTTTATACTTTCTATGACATAATCATGTTTCCCTAGACATTTCAACATACGATACAGGACCAAAAGCGTGGTTTCTAAGACCTAACAGCCACAATCCATCAAAGAAGAGGCAACACCACTAAGATCTACATTTTAGGTTTCATACAATCATAAATAAACACAATGATAGGTTTAGCCGAGCATGTTAAGAATAAAGCAAGAACAATAAATCAAACAACACATAAACATATTGAATGATTAAGTAAACCTTACTTGATTAAAACATGAATTGGAAGAGTTACAATAGGGTTTTTAGGCCCTGAAATCGTCTTCTACAGCTGCTAAACAAACTAGGGTTTGTACCCTCTTTTTATTCTAAAGTTACATACTGAAAACCCTAAATTTGGGTTTGTATACATAAGAAAATCGATGCGACGGCGTCACGTTTGAGTCGTGACGCCGTCGTAAAATGAGTCTTCTAGATCTGCGTTTGAGTCGGTGCGAGCTGACGCCGTCTTGAAATATGTGACGCCGTTACTGGATGATTTGTGACGGCATTGTGTATAGTTGGTGACGCCGTCTCCAGGCTCTGTGAGCACAAATCTTCAAGAGTCTTGGTGTTGGTTTGTAATCTTGTCTGTTTCTTCTCCAAATGAGCCCAAGTCACGTGTAATCCATCCAAATGAGAAATACCTAAAAAGGAACGATTAAGTACCTATTTTGGGCATAAACACACGATTTTGGGGGTTAAACGACCCTGAAAAAGTGTATAAAATGACATCTCATCAGTTTTTAATGACATTACCATCATAAAGCTTTGGTTCCAACTGCTGAGCTTTCTTCAGATAGAAAGGATTTTGAAAACCTAGAGCTTGTTTAGTGGTATGATCATAGAAAACTGAGGTTTCGTCAACATATGAACAGTTTATGCAGATTGATCTCTTTTAAAAACAATATTATCTAGTTGTTTGATTCTCTTTTCTAAAGCAATCTCTCTATCAATGTTCCTATATTCTTCTTTTTAAAATCATTTTTGAGAAGAGTAACTGTTTGCATTAAATATTCCTTTTTTTTAAATGTTCTAAAAGAGTTTGTTTAAGACGATCAATCTCTTCAGACCGTTCGCATGAATCTGAAACATTATCTTTACTCTTTAAATCAACATTTTGTCCTTCTTTTAAAACTTTAACTTGTTTCTTATATCTTTCAAGCTCAGCAGTTAAAGTATCATTAACACTTTTGTTGTCCAGATTAATCTTGGTACATATAACTACTTGAGTTTTTAATTATTTAATCACAGATAATATCAATGCATCTTGTTATGTAGATGAGTTAGAATTCTAAACAGCTGCCTGTTGTGACTTAATCACATACTGAGAATAAGGAATGATATTGCTATCACTGGTTATCTCAGTCTCTGAATAGGTCACAACATTCAACTATTCAAAAGACGGCATTACCTGCACAGCTTGATTTATCATATTGTTATCCATATTATCAGAATTGTGTACGTCAGCGAGAGCATCTGAACCATAATGAGATAAATTCACCATGAGAGCAACTTTGGCAGTGTTGATCGGTTGATGAAGGCTTCTGACTAGATCGGTTGATGAAGGCTTCTGACGAGATCAGCTCCGAAACCCAAATTTGAAAATCTCAAAAAGGCTCACTTTTAACAATTTTTTTCCAAAAATTTTTGTACCAAAAGTGTTACTAAGCCTATAGGGACAAGAAAAATGACAACTTTAAAGTTTTTAAGCCAAAAAAATTAAAATCAAGATTTTGACCTTTATAAAGTTTACAAACACAAATGACAAAAAAAACTAAGAGATTTTTCTATGAATCTAAGCACACACACCTATATCCAAGGATACTAGATCAAAGCTACCTATGTAGATGATCTTTTAGTATGGAATTTAAGCTTAGAAAATAAGAAAAAAATCAAAAGACGAGGCGTTTTTTGAAGAAAAACTCACGAACCAAAACAAGTAAACACAAAATCTAAGCACAACACTTTATGGCTCTTGATACCAATTGTAGAATAGCTATAATCACTTAACACATACACGAAATATTTAGCAAGAAATATAAGAGAAAGAAAGACTTGGAATGAAGGTTTTAGTGAGATAAAGATGAGAGAAACACTTAGATTACTATGTGAGAAATAAAACCAACCAACCACCTCTCTAAGGCATGGAGAGGTGTATAAATACTTACATATGGACATGGGCTTGGGCCTTCATGGGTTTGTCCATGGGCTTTAGCTAACTAGCCTAGTAAGTTTCCAAACTTAACTTAACGAGCTAACTACAGTTATCTATGGAAGTGACCGATACTTTCGTGTTCCTAACAGGGATACGTGTTATAAACCCATGTTGTGATCTATTATGTTATTAAAAAAAAGAAAAAAAAGAAGAGAAAAACAGAAAAGAAAAAGAAAGAGATTGATGTAGAGTTGTGTAGAGTTTGTATATCTTCGTCCGAGTCTTGGCTTAGCAACCAAACCAGCGTGTATTCGTGTAAATAATTAGCTAACCCTTCCACTCCAAATTCACCCAAAGCCACCCAAATGTATCCCATCCGTTTCCGTTTCCATTATATGTTATCTTACACCTACACCCCACAACCCTTTAAAAGACCTCTTAGATAGTAATGAATAATGCTTGCACCTAGCGGTGGAGGTTTGATCCTTTACCAAGCCTATGGTAATTTATATGCTATGACAGGTAATGAGTGTTGATTTTCTGTTTCCCTCATTATGTTATAATTTATTATACAACCGAGTGAAAGAGAGAATCCCAAACACTTATGTGAGGTGCTAGTATATGCTTTTCGTGCTTTTAATTACGAGGTCTAGAAGGTTGTGTTGTAAAATACTTTTAAAGAGTAGGTTAAATGACCCTAATACTGCTATTGTCTAGGTAGAAAAGCCCATTTGCTTGAGGATAAGCAAATCCCAAGTGTAGGGGTATTTGATGAGGTGTCATTTTATACACTTTTTCAGGGTCATTTAACCCCCTAAATTGTGCATTTATGCCCAAAATAGGTACTTAATCGTTCCTTTTCAGGTATTTAGCATTTGGAAGGCATTTGGAGGAAATACACATGACTTGGGCTCATTTGGAGAAGAAACAGACAAGACTACGAACCTACACCAACATCTCTCAAGATTATGTTCTCAGCGGCTGGAGACGGCGTCACAAGATACACGTGACGCCGTCACAATTCATCCCACGACGGTGTCACAACATCTCTCGACGGCGTCAGCTCGCACGACCCAGCCCAAGATCTAGAATATTCTACTTCACGACGGCGTCATGATTAAAACGCGACGCCGTCGCAGCAATTTTTCTATATATACAAACCCGAAATTAGGGTTTTAAGTGTGTAACTTTAGAGTAAAAAAGGGAGACGAACCCTAGTTCATTTGGCAGCTTATTAGGACGATTTTAGGGCTTCAAAACCCTATTGTAACTCCTTCAATTCATGTTTTAATCAAGTAAGATTATCTTAATCATTCAATATGTCTTGTTGTTTGATTATTTATTGTGCTTTCTTTATCTTTAACATGCTTGGCTAAACTCCCTATTGTATTCATTTATGATTGTATGAAACCTAGAATATAGATCTTAGTGGTGTTGCTTCTTGTGATGAATATTCTTGTGATGATATGCGAGGTTAGCTTTAGAAATAAAACCTGATTTTTGTCTGTTATCGCTGTTGATATGTCTAGGGGTATCATGATTGTGGTTGTTAAAGGATACACATCGGGTAACAGTCTTCATAATACCTTGCACGAATATTTGGTTTTTTCATTTTTATTATATTTTCAAATGCATTTAATATACTTTTTGGGGGAAGAGTCTGCAATAGCTAACGCTTATTGTGCGTGGCCGCTACGAAATTTTAAGTTAGACGGAGGGTTCGTGGATGTTGGTTCTGGACTCTAGGATATAGTTTCATTGGTATGCATTGTGTGATCTTAGCATCTCTCTGGAGATAAGCACTCTTTGGGGTGTTAAGAACGATGATGTGATGTATTCTATGGCGGGTTAGTAGTTTGGGTGATAATCCTGGAGCGGGGTGGGGGTGGTGGGGTGGGAAGAGCGTTTAATTTTTATTTCGGCGTATTTATGTGGTCGGGTCAGGCGGTGACGTGGTATTAAGTGTTTTTCTGATATATTTGGTTGAGGAGGATTAACAGTGTGGTGGGGGATAAAGGGTGCTTGAAGTACATATCGATGCAAGTTGTGTTAGAGTTGCTTCAATTGGTGGCGGGAGTGTAGTAGCTCGATTAGGGGTGGGTAGGAGCGAGCTAGAGAGCCAGAGGGAGAGAGAGCAGAGAGAGCGCGAGAGAGCGCGAGGGATGCGAGCTAGAGTAGATCGTCGAGGGGGGAGAGAGAAGAGAGAGGAGAGAGATGAAGAGCGAGAGAAGGCTGAGGAGAGCAGAGAGCGAGGGCCGAGAGGAGATAGAGCGCGAGAGATAGAGGATAGAGTCAATGAGAGAGAGAAGAGATTAGAGAGGGTACAGGGAGAACAAAAACAGACAAACCGCGCGATGAGAAGAAGGAGGGACAGAGCGCAGGCGTAGGGGAGACGACGAGGAAGAGAGGAGAGAGAGAGCGACGAGTGCGACGAGAGAGAGAGCGGAGCAAGGAGAAGGCGAGAGGAGAGAGAGAGAGTGAGTATAGAAAAGGGGGAAAAAATGGAGAGAGAGACGAGCGGGAGAGCGAAAGAGAGAACAAGACGGGAGTGAGCGTGGAGAATACGCGGGTGTATGACGCGAAAAGAGAAAGAGATAGCGAGGAGAGAGAAAACCAGAGAGGGAGAGAGAGGGAGAGAGAGAAGACTGTGGGATGAGGAAGCGTGCGAAAAACGAGCAAAGAGTCGCGAGAGACGAGGGCGAGCAGAGAGTAGAGAGCGAGGCGCGATGCGTAGCGAGGGAGAGCAGAGGAGGGAATTAAGCGTATAGAGAAGACAACTCGTTTTTGGAAAGCGAAGGATAGCGAGGGAGCGAACCAACAGCGCGAACAGGCGAGCGCAGCGCTCAGTTCTCTTTACGCCCGTCAGCTCTCTATTTCCAAGCTCTCTTCTCTCTCGCTCTCTCTCTCTTCGTCTCTCTCTCTCTCTCCTTGCTCTCAACCCTCTATTCTCTTACTCTCTCCCCCCTTCTCTCTCTATCTTTCTCTCTACCTTTCCCCCAAGTCTCTCGGTTCTCTCTTCTGTTCGCTGCTCTCTCTCTCATCTCTTCTCGCTCTTACTTTCTCTTTCTCTCATCTCTATCCCCCTCTTTATGTTCTCTCTCTGCTCTCGCTCTCCTCTTCTCTCTAGCTCTCTCTATGCTCTCTCTCTAGTCTTCTATGTCTTCTCTTCTTCTCTTTTTCTCTCTCCCCCTGCGATTTCTCTTTCTACCTCCCCCCCCTCTCTCTTCTCCTCTCTCTCTCTGTCGTCTCTTTCTCTCTCTAGCGCGCTGCGCTATTCTCATGCTCTTTATTCAACGACGCTCTTCTCTTCCCTCTCCTCTCCTTTTTCCTTCTCTCTTTCTCTATCTCCTTCTCTTTTCTTCTCTCTTCTCTCTCTTCTCTCTCTCTCGTCTCTCTCTCTCTCTTCTCTATCTTCCTCTCTCCTCCCCTCCCTCTTTCTTTCTTCTCTCTCTCCTCTCCCTCTCGTCTCTTTTCTTTTCCTTCCTATCTTCTCTTCCTCCCGTTCTCTCTCTTTCCATCTCCCTCTCTTCCCCCCTCACTCTCTCTCTTGTCTCTCCCCCCCATTCTCTCTCGTCTCCATCTCTCTTCTCCTATCTTCTCTCTCTCTCTGTTAAGGATTCGTTTAAGTCTTATAGGGATCAACGAAAATAATAAATTTTGTATGTTGCGCAGCAGAATAAGAACAAGAACAATGTTATTGAACAAGGTTTTACATTCATACAAGCCCCAATTCTATTTGATCAAAATAGAACGTGTTACCTAACTATAACAAGGATCAAAGACACTTTGATCTTAGGGCTAAACGATCTCAAGTGGTGAGATCGTTGGTGTTATCCTTCTACATGATTAAACACCTTAAAACACACACTAGACGTCTAGGATACACACACATAAACAATGTCTAGGGATCTCTTTATATAGAGAGTCCATCTAGACTTACAAGGAAATCTAATTGTATTAGGAAACTAAATCTTTTCCTAATCTTTGATCTTTATCTTTTAAGGAAGTCTTCTAGAATCCTCCATCTTTTGTAGAATTCAATAATGTCGAATTAGTCCTTTGTGTTTCATTCTTTTGTATCATTCTTTTTGTATCATCAAATCAATAAATCCCAACAATCTTCCCCTTAACTTAAGATTTCCTTTGAACATGTTGATACTTCTTTAACACAATAAAGCCTTCAACATCTTGTTCCATGCCATGCAACCACACTTAATAAGTTGCAAATCATATCATATCATCTCTGTAACATCTTCCCCTTTTTGTCATTATCCATTAGGGGAATGTGAACATATGCAACTTTGATCTTTACAGCTACAAACCATATATTAAACTTCTAACCAAGCTTGCTAATGTCTCAAATTACCCTCCATGACGCATAATAAGAATAATGAATTCAAGCAGTAGAAACTTAAACTAGCAGTAGTAATAATGACTTGGCAGTAGTGAAAATCAAAACCTTCCCCTCGAGTGGTGCATGTAACATATCCAAATGGTTAAACACTTTATCATATGCTTCCCCTGAAATCAATATGTTAACCATCTCTAGAATCTCTTATTCTGTTAGCTCTTTGTGATGATTACTGATGGAGAGAACTTAGTATTACAAACTTGATGCTGAAGTAGAATAACCTAAACTTGTATCTTATGTCTTGTACTATCCACGTAACTTCAAACTTACACGTAATTCCTTGAAGTATAAGTAGACCAAAGTCTCTTGACAAAATTCTCAACTATACGAGACACTAAGCACTACAACGTAACTCCTTTAAGTGATAACAAATGTGCACATTGAGCACCAAAAATTTGTAGATCACACATTGCTAGATTTGACAAGTCTTCGTCAACATCGATTTTAAGCTCGAACAAGTTATCTTCAAAGTCATTATCCAATCTCGACTTTAAGATATGATAAGAACACGTACATATGAAATTCCACTTCAATGTCAAATAAATGATAAAGAATTATCCCCGTAACCAATTTTTGCAATTAATCCAAAAAATAATAGCCTTTTCCTATCTGATTCAATCCAAGATCCAAATTGTGTGTTATCCAATAACGAACAAAGCTAGCAGTAGTAATTCTTTTAAACCCAAACAATAGTAACTACTTTTACATTAGCAGTAGTAACTAACTGCTTTTATTACTAGCAGTAGTAACTGTTTTTAACGTTAGCAGTACTAAAATATCACGAAACAAACCTGGCAGTAGTAAGCGCTTCTATTACACTAGCAGCAGAAACTTTCATTGGCAGCACTAATGTTGCACACAATCACGAACCAGCAGCACTTAGCGAGCAACACAAATAACAGATCCTATCTTATCCGCCAATAAAGTCTGAAAGCCCAAACAAAAACACCCTTATGCTTCTTCGAACACCAGATAACCTTCAACCATCGAACATCTTAAAATCCAAGCAATACAAAGATGAAAACCCTAGCAGTATAAATCTACCTTAAGCAGTAGTAACTGCTTCAAACTTTCTTCTTTAGTGAAACTACTTAGAATCTTTGCATTAGGGTTTCTTCATTGATCTCTCTGTTTTGAACCCCTTGATGTCGACAACCTGTTGCACCTTCTTTATTGTCAATTGTTGAAACCCTAATTCCATCAGAATCTTGACCTTCTAACACCAAAAACAAACAGCAGATACACATATATAAACCTTAAAAATTAGGGTTTTCACATCACCAGAGTTTCTTCTCGCAACAGTACTAGCATAGACCGTACACGTATTAATATCTAGTAGTATCCATAACACTTTTATCATAAAATAACATTAAAGTTCTTGCCAGATTTCCTTGTTCCACCAACACAGCTTCTTTTAAGAATATCTTCTTCGATCTTTAAGTAATGAAGCTGATGTTTATAGCGAATTACACAGGTTCTGCTTTACCGAGTTAGGGTTTGCTAAAAACCCTAATATCACCGAAATTTACATGTTTACCAAAAAAGCAGAAACTCGAAACCCTTATACCTTAAAAACCCTATAGATCCTAGATCAAGAGCCACATGGCTCTGATACCACATGTTGAGAATCGTTTAAGCTCCTAGGATCGGAAATAACAAAGTATGTAGATACACATCGGAATTTAAATAAAGAACAATGTTATTTTCACAAGGTTATACATTCAAATCAAGCCCTAATTCTATTTGATCATAATATAACAGTTACCTACCTATAACAGGGATCAAGAACACCTTGACCTTAGGGCTAAGATGATCTCCAGTGGTGAGATCGCCTGGTGTTTCCTGACTACATGATTGAAACACCTTAAACATACATTAGATGTATAGGATACACACATAAATAATGTCTAGGGATCTCTTTATATAGAGAGTCCATCTAGACTTACAAGGAAATATAATTGTATTAGGAAACTAAATCTTTTCCTAATCTTTGATCTTTATCTTTTAAGGAAGTCTTCTAGGATTCTCCATATTTTATAGAATTCAATAATGTCAAATTAGTCCTTTGTGTTTCATTCTTTTTGTATCATTGTTTTTGTATCATCAAATCAATAAATCCCAACAATCGCTAAACTGAACTCGAATACTTCAGTGAGGACTACGATGAAGAGCGAGAAATGGTACCAATGCCTGAGCCCCGCAGGGAAGCTACCCTAACCCTCCGGCTAAGATCACCTCGAATCTCCGGATAACGAGGCCATCAACCTTCGACTAACATGGGGGGAAACCTCCCTCTTAACGGTATGCTTCTCTCGCACCATGCTCAGCCTTTCATACCTAGTAGTTTGCATACTCCCACTAAATTTATGCCTATC
>BQNB010074090.1:0-31902 GCA_026074375.1 Tanacetum coccineum
TATATTATTAATTATATTAATATGTTTCACGAAATAATTAAATGGTCGTTAATTATAAACGTTAGACATTTTAATTAATTAATAGATAGTAATAAGTGAAGGACTTGTTAGTACAAAAACCGAAACCAATGGGGTGTTGGTTGTGACCAGTCAAACTAAAGGAGTACAAGGGAGGAGAGTGTCGATTTATGAAACTTAAAGAGGTGCTCTAGTCTAACTTGGAGAACAAGTTTGGAGACTACATAAACACCCTTACATTCATAAATTGGATATAGTATTGTATCGTAAAGAAAAATACATTCCGTCCATTCTTTTTGTTTCTTGTCATGCGATTGGCTTACACATTCCATAAAGGGTTTTGGTTGGTTGTTTGCATGAAGACATGCATGTAATACATGCCATGTATATCGCATGATATCTCCTTTGGTTATTGATATTTGGCAGAAAATAAAACTACAAAGGGTTTGTTTGGTTTTGTTTGATCCTACTCAAAACAAAGAACAAACTGTTTCGTTGTTATTATCGTGAAGCAAGTACTAGCATCCTAGCGTATTTTGGTGACGTGTAGTGTGTGCATACCATAGAGGTTATCTACTTTGGTAACTTGTTTGGTTCCGCGTATTAGATTTATACATACGCGTATATTCAAGAACGGTGTTCGTTTATTGCTAAAAGGTACACCTTCTTGAACCCTTGTTAACTTATTTTATACGTGTTTATTTATTCCGCTGCGTACTCGTGATCTTTAATAGTTAATAGTTGTAAAAACCCAAATATGTACACTACATAATTTTATCGTCATAATACCCATCATGTTTTTTATATAATCATGTCCATCAAAGATCCATTATATCGAAACATAGAGTTAGGAACTTATGTGGTGATTATTATGTGTTTTTGACATGATTTATGGATGTGTATATGGAATTTTAGTGCTTTACTAACAATCTGATACGGTAAATATGCACACTTATTTGTTAGGTGGTAAATCACCTCACTTTTTCATGAATTTGTAATCCATCAACAACTCAAAACTCAAGTACTTTTTGGTTTGTCATCTAACTCTTTAATAAGTTATTTCAATGGGTTGGATAAGTTACAAGCTATCAAGCTATCAATTAATAAGCTTATCATGTTTGTTCATGTAGGTTTAGGAAAGCTATTTGTTATTTGTTGAATACGACGGAAAACGTTGCACAGATAGAATGGAGAAGCTAAAATTAGTTACCTACATGAATCAAGTAGTAATACACATCTTGCTAATCTTCTTGGTGTATGAGTTAAAACTATTGAGTTAAAACTATTTTGAGCTTGGTGTTGTCATGGTTTTTTAATATATAACAAATATACTAAATTCATATTTAGGGTCGAAAGATGAGACTCGTTTATATGCATTGTCTTATAGTTATAGGGCCGTCTCTAAACTTTTGAAATTTTTGAAATTTTTTAGGGCTCTGAATGAAATTACATAATGAGGCCTTTCGAAAAGAAATTTTATATATAAAGTGTCACCGTTTATAATATATAATGCAATTTTGGGGCCCTTAAAACTTTTAAAGCCTATGCGGTCGCCTACCTTACACACCCTAAAAAATAGCTCTGTATAGTTACATTATTATAAATCATGACAAACCATATTACTTAATGACAGATAATGTCATAACGACATCAACATCATTTGATTTTATTTAAGGACGTTTAACATTGTTTGATTAATTATAAACTTCAACTAAGTTTAGCCTTTCTTGCGTATATAATACTTACATCTATCTATAACATATATAAAAGAAGGTTTTGAAAACCTCATCTTTCCCCAATATACTTAAAACAATGACACATGTAAAATCAAAAATAATCAACGGCTCAGAGTGAATGCTCCTATCACAGCATTTAATGAAAAAAGACCTTTCGAACCAAAAACATCCTAGCGATTCTTCCCCAAAATCAATTGAAACTAGAACTCAAACCACAAATCGATTAAAGCAACAACAAAAATCATAAATCAATGTTTTAATTTTTGCGGATTTTGTTAAATCAAACATCCACCTGAAACCTTATAACCCCCAAATGATGAATTTATCTAAAAAAGCCAGTCATCAAATGTGTAACACAAATTCGTCCTTCCATTTTATCATTGTTTGTAAAAGTGTTCGATTGCATATTCACATCACTGACAAATCGAATAAGGTATGTTATATAGCATTTTAATCATTTTTTTTGTTTAATATGATGCTTTCTCATTTTATCAAAATAGGATTTACATACGTGTTATTTATTTTAGGGTTCTTTGATAATTGAAAGTGATATTTTTTTAACTATCAACCTGCTTTGACATTAATTCGTTGAACTTGGCAGATCTATAATATGTTATTTTGATATACATATATATAATGCCTCTATAGGATTTCCTTCGAGCTCAAGAAAGACATGTAAACATCCATTTAGCCTTCTTAACAGAAGGAACAGGGATATTCAAGTCATGTTTGATGATTGGCCTCAAACAGTGGAGACTAAGCTATACGAAAAAGGTCGAGCGAAAGTAGCAGGTTATTTTTCTCTTTACAAAAACTTAATGGAATTTAATTAACAATGCGGTATCGATTCACAAAGTTATTTTTTTGGGTAACCATGGTTTCACAAAGTTATTTTTACGACACTTATTTATGATCACAAACATATTTCGTGCTTAGTGAAATTAAATTTTGCATATTTTAAACCGTTATGTTGACACAACACAATGTTGGAGCGCCGGTGGTGGTGAAACCAGGACAAGAGAAGTCCATTGCTAGAATTATCACAGAAAGAGGTGATTATGACTAATCATTTTTACATTTTCGCAAATTTTATAATGATAACTAGATATGATTTTTTTTGGCTTATCACAAGTTAAGTACATTTTGTTTCTCTTCATATGATCTCAGGAAAATCATTGTTCAGGGAAGATCGTCCAAGTCAACTAAGGTTGAAGATATCATGACCGAAGAGGTATATTTATAATCTTACAACCTCCACAAATGACCATGTTTTCATAGGTCACATGTACATCTATAATTTTTCAAATCTAATGTAATTTTTCTTGTCAGTTGTCACATAACAAGCTTATCACAGTCACTCCAGATACCAAAATCCTGAAAGCGATGTGATGCAGTTAACGACATGTGCATCATATACCAAACACAATCAGTGTTAGGCTTTTATTTGACGGTTGCTCTATATACCCTCCAATAATTGCAAAATACAAGTATTAGTTGTACTGATGATGACCATATGAGTAATTCCAACTTTGAAATTTTCAAGAAAGTGTAACTATTGCGACTTTAATAGGACGAACAAACAAAAGGACTAATCCATATGTATTTTTTCCTCAATTTTCTATTTGGACTCCATTGAGGAATCCTTTTTTGTCCCATTAATATTGCAACTTTGACAAGATAAACATCTTAATGAAAAATTCAACAATCATTCAAATGTTTTTAGCCTCTTCTAATAGTGACAAATAAGATGAGTTGTAATAATAACAGTTAATCTTGTGGTTTTCTTAGACCCGACAAAAGAAAGTTTAGGCTATCACGAGAAATGATGTTGTGGATTTCTTTTGGGGCATAATTTGAATGTAGCCCGAGTGATTTAATTTCCAAGCCTCACTATGGTTGTTTAATATTGACAGATAATTTTATCAGACATATTCTGGTGATTGATGGAAAGGGCATGTTGTGGATAGTTTCCATTAGAGATGTGGTTCGTGTAGTTGTAAGTGAGCACAGGGAAGAACTTGGCCGTTTGAATGCCTTCATACAAGCAGGCTACTAGAAACCATTAAAGATGATGACGATAAGCTGCTACTTTGTAACACGGTAATGTTACAAATTTGCAGATATGTTTATAGACTCTCATTCAACAGTTGTGTAATGTTGACCCCCTTGATTTAAATTTTTTGTACGAAAAGTGTTTCTGGGTCAACCCGTTCCACACAAATGACATATTTTGACATGTTACTCAACTATTCCAAGCAGCCTAATTTTCCAGCTTCACTATGAAGCCGAGACTCTCAAGTTGGTTGCGAGTTTTTGAGTCTTCTTTATTTGATCTTTCTTTTAGGCAATGTCTGCATACGGGTTTGAGATTGACCAAACATTGATTATTGATAGGGTTGATGGCATGTAATAGCAACGTACTTTCCCATTTGTGCCATTATCAGATACGAACCCAGAAAAGTACCACAATACCTATCCAACTTACAAAATTTGTTTCATTATCATATGTTTGCTTACGTGGCAATACAGGCAACCGGCTACACCGGTAAAAAATAATACGTGGATTTTTAAAAAAAATAAAAAATTAGACACAAAATTCATTAACCCACATCTCACACATTAGACACAAAATCCATTATCCATCACCATCTGACGAACACCCCCAACCAACCACCCTTACCGCCACTGCCATCAATCAATCTCCTCTTCTTTCTCCCACTACTAAACTCGTACCTTTTTCATCATGAAAGAATAACCTTGATAAAATGCAATAACATTCAACATTTTAATGAAATGGAATTGTGCCGAGATCAAAATAGGTAGTCATTGTTAATGATTTGGTCTAAAATGAAATGGGCGAATGTTCTTTGAAATGTTTGTTAACGAGTGTTTTTATTTAGCCCAGATAGTGGTACAAATGAGTGGTTTAGTATGGTAATTATAATTTTAACTTTGCTTTTTCTGGGTTTGGGAGATGGATTCCAAGATGAAAGGAAATCAATGAGATTGTTAAAAGAATTATGTGAACACAGATAATTGATTTCAATATGTTGTGTTGGTGTTTGTGGGTTTTCGTATAGTGTTTTTGGGTTTTAATTTTAGGAATTGTGAGGTGGTGATGGTGGTATATAGTTTTTTAACTAAGTTTTTGATTTGATTTTTGGAAATATTGGGTAGTGATAAAGTTGAGTATATGAAGAAGATGAGAGATTGTTGGAGATGTTAGGTGGGTTTGATGGTTGAAAATGGAGGTGATTATAAGAAAAAGATAAGTTACAAACAGTTGACGTGGAATGACGTGGCATGTACATGTGTCACGTGACGTGGATTTTGTAGGTAAAAATGGTCAATTTGCTGATATCTACACAAAACAAACAAAGTTGGATGGGTATTGTGATACTTTTTTGGGTTCATATCTGATAATGGCACAAATGAGAAAGTACGTTGCTATTACATGCCATTAACCCTTATTGATATAGAACGAGATGAGCATGTGAAGAAAGCAATGAATGAGATCAATCCAGATTAACTTTCTTCCTTTATGTATCCCCTTAATTATCCTCTTTGAAAAGTGAGCCATATGGTAATTCTTACTACTAAATTTTCCTTTTGAAGGTGTGTGCTCTTAACCTTTAATGTCGGCCCATTTAATTGGTATATGGGTCTATTTATTAGTGGATAATAGGCCCAAGCCCGGTTTGTGGGTTTAGGGCATTAGGGTTTCACAATTATAAATAGTGGTTGATAATAAAGTTATACCTACGGGGTTTTCATTGTTTAACATGGTATGAGAGCGGGTCTGATCCTCATACCTAGGTGGCTACGTTGAGCCGCCTCCCTTAAACCACCCTGTCAAACCCTAATCCTCTCCAAAACCCTACACACAAAACACCAGACCTAAACACAACCCTTTTTTTTCTTTCTCTTCCGCTGCCGATTGCTACAACAATAATATCTTTATTTGTTCTTATAGTACATAGCAATGAGTTTCACAAAGTTGACCAATTTTTTTGGCAAATCTAAAAAGTAACCAGACCATGTAGCAACCATAGAAAAGATATCCGAGTCATGTTTCTTTTTGACAAAAGTCAATGTTTTGGTTTGCTTATTATCGGTCAACAAGTGTGTGGTTTAGTGTCAATGGTGTGGCTGTTGGGATCCGAAGAACTCGAGCTTCGGTTTGAATGAATTTTATATCTATTTTTTTTTAATTTAAAAAAAGTTATAGTTGTTTTTTTTGTGTTGGTGATTTGTGCTAAGGTCACAAATCCGCACGATTGTTATCTGTGTTGGTGATTTGTGCTAAGGTCACAAATCCACACAATCGTGATTTGTGTTGGTGATTTGTGCTAAGGTCACAAATCCACACAATCTTATATTGTTGTCCGTGATTCGGTCACGATCTGGTTCGTTTTTTTATTACGTTAATGTTTTCGTTTTGTTTTATTTCTTCTTTTCTAGTTTACTACTCCAGTTCGAGCTTTCGTGATTTCGCCGCTCGGACTACGGGGGAGTATTAGTGGATAATAGGCCCAAGCCCGGTTTGTGGGTTTAGGGCATTAGGGTTTACACCATTATAAATGATGATGAATAATAATAAATCATAACCGACGGGGTTTTATATCATTGTCTAACACTATTGGGGGTAATATTTTATTTACGGGTTACAAAAAAAGACTTGGGTAAAATAAAATAGCATGAACGAGCATTAAACAAAGTATTTTAGCAAATGTTTTTATGTGCAATTCTAAAAAATATATAGAGATTGAGTTGTTCTAACTTATGAATGGTAATAGAATTGGTGAGTGCGGTTGTTTTCACTTTCAGGGGTTCATAAAACTAAAACTTAAATGGTGCTATATGCAGGTACCAACATCATCTCACTAAGGATAAAAGAAGATGATTTGCTATTTGTAACTTTCCTCCCAACGATAACTTTTTTCTGAGTCTTTAAGGGATACCATATTTCTTTAAGGTATGTGGAATTGACTAAGGAAATTATTTGCAACTCACATTATATGATCAAGTCTTCATCTATGAAAATTTGTAAGTTGTTGGTGTATAATTTTCTGATAAATTTACTATTTTTTTGAAACTTTAGAATCATAAGTTTTGATAAATGTTAGTGTCCCTTGTTACACTCCATTATTGGGTGATGATGACATCAAATTACGTTTACTTTTATAGCTATCATTATCCCATTAAACAAATCATTTTGTATAATTATGGCCAAAGAAGTGTTACTTAATGTGTGTAGTTTGGATTGCAGGAAATTATGGACTACTGGTGAAGATTAGCAAAAAGGCACGCATTTTGAGCTTAAACGACGACATTTAAAGATATGTTCTGACATCCATCCGTGTATTCCATCAAGGAAGATACGGCGTATCTGTGTCTGCACTCCACCAAAGACCACGAGGGAACAAGTTCCAATACTCCGTATCCAGAGGAATCTATATGTCGTATTCAAGTTATGGAAATAAAATATTATGGAAGATATCGAACATGGTCCCTATTCCAAAAAAACCCGATACGCCGTATTGACCTCAGTCAATACGCTGTATTGACCAAATTCCAGACCTTATAAATATAAAACCTAAAAATGGGTTTTCAGTGTGCAAAATCATATTTTCGATACCTAAATCATTAAAGTCGATTTTCAGAAGAGAAGAAGAGCAAAAGAGGTATTGCAACGTAATTAATTCTATAGGAAACAACTTGTAATCTCCTATACTCTTGTAATCGTTCAGTTTTTGGTATCATTCGTTAACTCGGTTAGTTTACCCTGGCTAAATTATTACTTTTGTATTGATTATGACGTTTGAAGGCTAATGCCTTTGGGTATTAGCCATTATTATGAAGATCTGAATGTTTGGTTTGTTTATCTCGATTGCTTAATTTATCATTGAAAGCTTATTTATGTTTATAAGTTTATACTTGTTTACATGCTTTTGTATGTGACCTATCATTCAACTAGATCTAGTGATACGGACCAAGTAATCTAGATGCCGGGATGGCTCTCCATATAGTGATTTATACATCTAGACCAATAGGATCACAAATAATAACCTATCTTTGCCCTTAGATTGTGAGCTTAGTTGGACCGGCAGGTGACCCTTGGGATCAACGAGTACGTTCTCAATTAATTGGTAAAGACTTGGTTAGTGGACTACTAGTGTTATGAATTTACCTAATAAGCAGTAAGTAGGGGTAAAGTTCTATGAGCTACGGGTTTAACAAGATCACCATTGCTTTAATCCCTAAGATAGATTATAATCAGCAAATAAGGATGCTTTATGCGGATACGTTTAATTGTGACAGAATTCTTCGTATCTAGGTCTTAGGAAGAAGTACCGCCTAAGTCTTAAGAATGATATGCCGCCTCGAGATAAGTAATGATTGCATTAAATAAACAAACCAATGTTCTAATTAGATTAATAATGGTTAATACAGTTTTCTTATATTTGGCTAGACCGCTCTTTTATCTTCTGTCAATTTGCTTGCGTGTGTTTTAGTTTCATAAGTTGATTTTAGTCACCACAAAACCCGTGCCAGTCTCTTAGGCTGAAAACCCCCTTATCCGTTAGATTTAAGATTAATATAGGTTTAGCATAGGTTTAACATAAAATAGAATTGACTTAGTTTAGATAACCAAAATATTAATAAATTAAAAGATTGTTTCTCGCTCTTAGTGATCGACATCCTACTTACCACGAAACTCCCATCTGACCGGGTACACTGCCCGTTAAAGTCTTGTTTTTGGTAAAGTCGGCAAAATATAAATTTAAAACTTGAAACATAAATTACAACCACACAACGACACATCTAGTGACTTACCCAGAAATTTCAAAGTTCGTTGACGCGACACCCGTCGTATACATTAGTATTTGAAGAGGAGTATTTAATGCTATAAAATATAGAGAGAAGTAATGTTCCAATCTTTAAAGCTGGTGTTTTCAAAAAGGTACTTATGTTTCCCGTCTTTAAAGCCGTTGTTTTCGAAAGGGTACATGTGATAGAGTTTTTTTTATCAAAACTCACATTGATGAGGCTGTTGCGTTTCATGTAGAGTGGAGAGGGTACACTAAAGGTATAATTCATTTTCATTCAGATGGTTTCATATTTTAACAAAGCAACATTGATATAATAATTTGTAGGCGGTTGTTTGCATAGTCGAGGATGTATAAGGTGCTATATACAGGTACCAACATCATCTCACCAAGGATAAAAGAAGATGATTTGATATTTGTAACTTTCCTCCCAACGATAACTTTTTTCTAAGTCTTTAAGGGATACCATATTTCTTTAAGGTATGTGGAATTAACTAAGGAAATTATTTGCAACTCACATTATATGATCAAGTCTTCAAAGTGTTATCAGGTTATTGGTAAGTATCTATGAAACTTTGTAAGTTGTCGGTGTATAATTTTCTGATAAATTTACTATTTTATTTTGAAACTTTAGAATCATAAGTTTTGATAATGTAGTGTACCTTTTCAGGTGTTGATACCAGCTCCATTTTGGGTGACTTACCCAGAAATTTCAAGGTTCGTTGATGCGACACCCGTCGTAGACATTAGTATTTGAAGAGGAGTATTTAATGCTATAAAATATAGATAGAAGTACTATTCCAATCTTTAAAGCTGGTGTTTTCGAAAAGGTACTTATGTTTCCCATCCTTAAAGCCGTTGTTTTCGAAAGGGTACATGTTATAGAGAATTTTTTTATCAAAACTCACATTGATGAGGCTGTTGCGTTTCATGTAGAGCGGAGAGGGTACACTAAAGGTATAATTTATTTTCATTCAGATGGTTTAATATTTTAACAAAGCAACATTGATATAATAATTTACAGGCGGTTATTTGCATAGTCGAGGATGTATAAGGTGGCAAGTGTAGGGTCCAAGTTGATTTTATTGGCGTCTTCTCATAATTTTCATCAACATGATTGGATTAAAAGGCAGGTAACTTTAATTCCGGTGTTTATCTATATGTTGTTAAAGGCATGTGCGAATATGACTTGGAGTGTGTTTGGATAAGCTTTTTGAAATAGCTTATGCTTTTCTAGATGATAAAAAAAGGCATACTAGCTTTTAGTCATGTTAGAACACAATATAGCATAGATTGGCTTATAGTTGTAAAAATGTAATAAGATTGAATCATCTTTACATAAGTTGCAACTTTTCTCAAAAAGTCATACCGAAAGAGGTTATCAAAAATAGGTTTAATAAGCCCATAAGTTGAAACTTTTTGCGACTCAAATGATTTTTGGTTCTTCGAATTAGAAACTGATTTTAGATATACCATTTAATTATGGTTGTTAACTTAATTAAAGAAATGGCTCGCATAGTCACATGTGGTATACATGGGTCAAGTGCATATCCGCATATATTAGGAAGGAGGATTTCCTAATGGAATCAAATTATTTGTTCTTCAAGCATAATGTTTATGGTGATTTAAGAGGTGTTTGGTTTATGGGTAGAGAGTGGAGGTATGGGTTTCATTCCTATTTACGTCAAATGGGTTAGTATGTTTGAACAATTTAAATAGGTATACCTGGTAAAAAATGGTCAAAGTTAACTCAAAACTCAAAAGGACTAACACATGGATCAAAGAATGACATTTAAGGATGCTTCTATCTCCTATATACCTGTGTATTTTGCCATGTACCATAATAACTAGCTAGGACATCATCTTATGTAGGTGAAAAATCATGGAGCTTTATTACCAAAAAGGTAAATGAAAATCTCCATCACTAATGCCATATTCAAAAAAAGTAGTAGTCATACGTCAACTCATGAGTGCTACCTACTAATATAAATTAATAGAAATTTTGGACTAATATATGAAGTATAAAGAAGCCTGATGCATTGCTCATTCGGAAAAGCACAAATCTTAAAAGGAGAAATCAACATAACATATTTGATGGTGTAAATTGTATCCTAAGTAGAAATTACAATGTTTAGGTAGGGGAATCTGCCTTTATAGCAATAAAAATCATAGCATGATATCTCTCTGAGATATTCTTAACTCTCTGAGATACTCTTAACGACTGATTATGAAGTTTCTTTGATTACTAACAATTAACTAAATTTCACTTTGTATAAAAAATACTAAAAGCGCCTATCTTTGTACATTGAGCTGATTCATCCATTGCTCCCAGACCAAACAAACATTTCAAGGAACCTAAAACTTTATTTTCTTAATTTTTGGTACAACAATATGCATTTAATATACAAAAATAATGTGTTGAGACCATAACTTCACAAAAAACACAACAGGTATATGAGACTAGCAACGAATATCATAGAGTATAAGTATTCGTGTTGCATACATTTGATTTATATGAAAGTATGAATGAATATCAATGAGTAATAAGTATTCATTATATTTTTGTTTTCTGTAACATTAGAGTTTAAACATTGTTTTGCAAGATCCACAAGTTGTTAATTAACTTTTAGATATATTTTTGCACCCATTTTATCATTAATAAACTTTTTGTCTGATATATCTATTTTAGGGTAACCGTATTTGTTAATTTTCTTCTTTTCCACAAATAAGTTACTGTTTTTAAAAACATGAGTTTTAGATTTGTAAGATCGTTTAACTTTTATTTGGCTGTTACGATTTATGTAATTTAAATATTTTATGTTTTGTTACTTATTTAATCACTTTATATTAATATCATAACTATATATGTCTTACAATCGTGTATATCATACGGCTTAATTTCCATCATCTATTATTTCAAATGAATTTTAAAAACTAATTGCCCATCGAGTGAGCCTTGAAGCTAATATTACTATATAATCTTCTCAAAATTAGAAACTATAAAATTAAATGCCTTTTATAGTGTTTCAATAATTTATTTGTATCATAATATAGCATTAATATTTTTTATTCATACATCTAACATATCATTTATTTACATAGTATCATAAATCGATCTCTTATATAAACACTATTCAATGATTTTAAATTCAGGTAAATTCGGATTCGACTCTTCCAAACCTTTGTATTGTTAATTTGGATTTTTAATAATCTTCTGATGTTGATGTTTATCGAGATCTCTTATTATTTTGCTAATTTTGTAATTTGTGGATTTGTAGATATTTTCTGGCCACGATTTCTGTGTTTAAACAGGTTCATCAATTATAAACCAGGTTTTTGAATTTGTGATTTATAATAAGAAATTGATTGATTTGTTTGTTTGGTGGCTTAATTGATTATTGCTTCTTTCATATTTATTTGATTAATTTGAGCATTTTTATGAATATTCACGAATTTTTAGAGTGAACACCAAGTTTGTACGATTATTTTGATCTTTTTTTTATTGTTTGAATGTTTTTATAATTATTCACGAATTGATCATCAAGAGGTTGTTGTAGGCATTTTGAAATGTAGTAATTGAATTTAATGTATACCATATGTTATATAAATGAATGCCGAAAGCTTATGTGCACAGGTCGGCAACTCAGTCGCAAGTTATAATTGATATAAAATCTGAACAACTTCTTGGTATGAATTTTGTGTGGGATTCATCAAGACCTGTATGTACTTTGATTGAGTTTTTTGTTTTCATTTTTAAAATTTTTTTGAAGTTGGGGTTTTGTCAGAATTTAGGTGTTTTGTTAGCTTATGATTCTAGCATTTAGGCTAAACTGATGGTAGCAGTATTATACATTTGTTTGTTTTCGGGTTCATGTTTTGCATTGAAATTAAATGGGATTGCTTAGTTTCAAATGGGATGAAATGAGAGTTCCGTTAGTATTATACATTTATTTATTTGTTTTGGGCTTTTCTATATAGTTTATGCATGTCATAAATGTAACTCAAGCTGTGTAATGTTTATTCTGGATGATTAATGTGGTCTACTTTAAACTTAGAAAAAGTGGTAAAAGCATGTGAGCAAAATGGTAAGAAGAAAGAAGAACGTAAAAAGGGCGTAAAGGCAGAAGATGTAAGTGTTAAGAAAGAGAAGAATGAAAGGACAGTGTATGATTTGCTGGTCAAAAGCGCGACCCTCCGGAAGAGGTATGTCGCCCTTCTACTATAAGTGATAAGATCAATATATTGTATGCCTATTTTATGCTTTTGTGGAGGTTTTGTATGAATATCAGTTTTGCATTGTTAGGAATAAATCTTCATATGACTTAATACTGCCAACAGTACTAAAGGAGTTAGTACTGTCAGCACAAAGTTAGTACTGCCAAGGTTACTTAATACTGCTAGTAGAAGGAGTTTGTACTGCTAAATGGTCAAAGCTGATGAACTGAAGATAAGAATGCATGGAGAGTATTTCGGGATGTTTAGTTTTGAATTATAACTGATCCTTATAGATAGGCAGAAATATGTGTAAAAGGGCTCCTTGTACTTCTATAAAAGGAGATCCCAAGTGTAGTGTAACTTAGAACTTTTAGAGATACATTTAGAGAGAATTTGTAATAGCTTCAAGGTTTGTAACCCCAGTACTTCAAGAGTACTCGTATTATTTAATAATATTGAAGCAGTGAGTTTTGTGTTCATTATTTGTTTGTGTTCATTATTGTTCAATTAATAAACTTCTCTAGAGTATCAAAGTGTAGATTCCGCATACACTTTGGTATACATACAAAGTCTCAATCTTTGTTATTTTGGATCCTTCCAAGGTAACAAACTCTTTATATCATAAAGAATCGATCAAGGCGTGGGATCAACAAGTGGTATCAGAGCCTGTGCTTTGAGAAACTTTGATCTAGGGAAAATGGAGTTAGAAAATTCACAGAACAATGTGTTGGCAAAGCTTCCCATGCTTAAACTAGGAGAGTATGAGATGTGGGAAATCAGAATCAAGCAGTACTTAAGTTCAAAGGGAGCAGGGATATAGGATTGTTGGGGTTGAGTCGGCAGTCACTGCTTTGACTGAGAGGATTGCTAAGTTGGAAAGGGATAATAGGAGGCTTAGAGGCACCGCGAGTTTTAAGAGTCAGAGAGTTGACCGACTCTAGCATGGCATGTCGCGTATGCAGAGAGAGCTGAGGCAGATACGACGGCTTTGATTTTATGATCGAGTGAGAGTTGGCAGATTTGAGGCGTGTGCTAGGAAGCACATAGGCTACCGTCCTTAGATATATTCATTGGTATTACAGTATTGAGCAGTAGCATTTAATGATGAACGTAGTGTTAGAAACTCGTATTTTCTGTATTTTGAAACCAATGTGATGTAATCACTAATGTTCGATGATATGAAATTGATATTTATCTATGATATGATGTCATGATTTGATTTACTTATGCTTTTGTGTCATGCATTATGGGGTTTTCCCAGAATATATTTCGATCATGTATTTTCTATGTGAATTAACAGTAAATTTTATTTAACATCGTTAGTGATCTCGCGTCACCTAGAAATCTCATCGAGTGTTACATTGTTATGTTGTAGGAAGATGCCTAACATACGATCCGGAGCATCCAGGACTCATGGGGAGATTGAAGACTTGATTGCTCACCGAGTAGTAGCTAAAAGATTTAAAGGCTACGTGATTAAGCCCCCCCGCGATAAACCTTGAACCCCTGATTGAGAATAGGGATGAACACGAAGGAGGAAATGGAAATGGAGGGAATGAAAATGGAGGAAATGGAAATAGAGGAAATGTAGGAAATGGAAACGGAGGGAATGGAGAAAACGGAAATGGAAATAGAAATGGAAATCATGGTATGAACTATGGAGGTTTCATGCCAGTGGCTAGAGAGTGAACTTTCCAAGACTTCTTGAAGTGCAAGCCACATAATTTCTTAGGAACTGAAGGCGCTGTCGGATTGACCCGCTGGTTTGATAAAATGGAGACTGTGTTCAATATTAGTAATTGTCCATCGAAGTACCAAGTGAAATATGCTACATGCACACTGCATGACAATGCTTTGACTTGGTGGAACTCTCATAAGAGAACAATTGGTGTTGATGATGCATATGCCATGAATTGGGCTGGACTTATGAGGTTGATGACAGAAGTGTACTGCCCGAGGAATGAAATCCAGAAGATGGAGACTGAATTATGGAATCTGACCGGGAAAGGGAATGACTTGACTGCTTACACTCAAAGGTTTCAGGAGTTGATTTTGTTGTGTACTAGAATGGTCCCTGATGAAAAGGACAGAGTGGAGAGGTTTATTGGAGGATTACCGGACAACATTCAGGGAAATGTGATTGCTGCGAATCCGGCTAGACTCCAAGATGCCATACGCATTGCTAACCAATTGATGGACAAGAAGCTCCAAGGTTATGCTGCAAGGAGTGCTGAGAATAAGAGGAGGATGAAAAGTAACCCAAGGGATAACTGTGGTCAATAACCGCCATTCAAGAGACAAAATATTAGTGGGCAGAATGTGGCCAGAGCTTACACGGCTGGGAACAATGAAAGAAAGGGGTATGTTGGGTTTCTCCCCTACTGCAACAAGTGCAGGTTACACCATGAAGGGTTGTGTACTATAAGGTGTGGAAACTGTAAGAAGGTTGGGCACCTGACTAAGGATTTTAGGGTTACTGCTACCCCAAACACTCAGGGAGCCGCAGTTAGAAATCAGCAGGGTATTAGTTGTTATGAGTGTGGGAGACCGGGACATTTCAGGAAGGATTATCCTAAGTTGAGGAGTCAGAACCGTAGAAACCAAGCAAGAAACAAGAATGGAAACAAGACTGGAAACCATACTGGAGGTAACGGAGTTACAGCAAAGGCCTACGTCATTGGTGGAGAAGGAACAAACCCTGATTCCAACGTTGTCACGGGTACGTTTCTTCTCAATAACTGCTATGCTACTATGTTATTCGATTCGGGAGCCGATAAAAGTTTTGTGTCGTCTACCTTTAGTGCTTTGCTTGATGTTGCACCATCCACTTTAGACACTAGTTATGCCGTAGAACTTGCCAATGAAAGAATTTCAAAAACATATATCGTTATTAGAGGTTGCAAGTTAAGATTATTAGGTCATTCGTTCGACATATATCTAATGCCCGTAGAACTTGGTAGTTTTGACGTCATCATCGGTATGGATTGGTTGGCGAAGTACCATGCGTTGATCGTTTGTGACGAGAAGGTCATCCGTATTCCTTATGGAGATGAGGTGTTGATAATTCGAGGTGATAATTGCGACAATAGAAGTAAGCTGAACATCATATCGTGTACGAGGACCCAGAAGTATATTGAGAAGGGATGTCAAGTCTACCTAGCGCAGGTTACATCCAAGAAGGCTGATTATAAGTCAGAGGAGAAGCAACTTGAGGACGTGCCAATCGTACGGGAATTTCCAGAAGTCTTTCCAGAAGACTTGCCTGGGCTACCGCCTGCTCGACAAGTTGAATTTCAAATCCACTTAGTCCCTGGTGCTGCACCTGTAGCATGAGCCTCGTATCGATTAGCACCAGCCAAAATGCAAGAGTTGTCTACTTAGTTGCAAGAACTTTCTGACAGAGGATTTATAAGGCCGAGTTCATCACCTTGGGGAGCACCAGTTTTGTTCGTCAAGAAGAAAGATGGTTCTTTTCGGATGTGTATCGACTACCGTGAACTAAGCAAGCTTACTGTGAAGAATCGATACCCATTTCCGAGAATCGACGATTTGTTTTATCAATTGCAAGGATCAAGAGTCTACTTTAAGATCGACCTGAGGTTTAGTTATCACCAACTCAGAGTTTGTGAGGAAGACATTCCAAAGACAACATTTAGGACTCGCTATGGACATTACGAGTTCCAAGTAATGCCATTTGGATTGACTAACGTACCGGCAGTATTCATGGATTTGATAAATCGGGTGTGCAAACCGTATCTGGATAGATTCGTGATTGTGTTTATCGATGATATTTTGATCTACTCCAAGAGCAGAAAGGAGCACGAAGGACACCTTAAGTTGATTTTGAAGTTATTGAAGGAGGAGGAATTGTACGCCAAGTTCTCAAAATGTGAGTTTTGGCTGTCGAAGGTACAATTTCTTGGTCACGTAATTGATAGTGAAGGCATTCACATTGATCCCGCGAAGATTGAGGCAATCAAGGATTGGGCGTCACCCAAGACACCAACTGAGATCCATCATTTTTTAGGTTTGGCTGGTTACTACCGATGATTTATCGAGGTTTTTTCAAAAATTGCTAGACCTATGACGAAACTGGCTCAGAAAAGTGTGAAGTTTGATTGGGGAGAAAAGGCAGAGGCTGCATTTTAGTTGTTGAACCAAAAATTATGTAGTACATCGATTTTGGCTTTACCGGAGGGAATTGAGAAGTTTGTGGTATATTGCGATGCCTCACATAAAGGGTTTTTTTGATGCAGAGGGAGAAGGTCATAGCCTACGCATCTCGCCAACTCAAGGTTTATGAGAAGAACTATACCACATACGACCTAGAGCTTGATGCAATAGTGTTTGCCTTAAAGATGTGGAGACACTACCTGTACGGTACAAAGTGCGTTGTGTTCACTGATCACAAGAGTTTGCAACACATTCTCGATCAGAAGGAGCTGAATATGAGACAACGACGTTGGTTAGAGTTGTTGAGCGACTACGACTGTGAGATTCGATATCATCCGGGAAAGGCGAACATGGTGGCTGATGCCCTGAGTTGAAAGGAAAGAAGTAAGCCGCTACGAGTTCGAGCCTTAGTTATGACTATAGGGTTAAACCTTCCAAAGCAGATTTTGAGTGCTCAATCGGAAGCCAAAAAAGAAGAGAACTTCATCAACTAAGATTTGCATGGCATGATTAACAAGTTAGAACCTCGTGCTGACGAAACATTATGTTTGAACAAACGAACTTGGATTCCGTGTTTCAAAGAGTTGAGGGCCTTGATTATGCATGAGTCGTATAAGTCAAAGTATTCCATCCATCCTGGATCGAACAAGATGTACCAAGACCTTAAGAAGCTGTATTGGTGGCCCAACATGAAGGCATAAAATGCCACTTATATCAGCAAGTGCTTAACATGTGCTAAGGTTAAGATAGAATACCAGAAACCATTAGATTTGTTGGTTCAACCAGAAATTCCACAATGGAAATGGGAGAATATAACAATGGACTTTGTGACTAAATTGCCGAAGACGACAAATGGTCAAAACACGATTTGGGCAATCGTTGATAGCCTCACTAAGTTTGCTAATTTCTTGCCTATACGAGAAGATGACACGTTAGAGAAGTTACCGAGACTATACTTGAAGGAAGTAGTCTCAAAGCATGGAGTGCCAGTTTTGATCATCTCTAATCGTGATGGGAAATTTACGTCACATTTTTGGAAGTCCCTTAATAAAGCATTAGGTACTCGATTGGATATGAGTACAACTTACCATCTAGAGACCGATGGTCAGAGTGAGAACCATTCAGACGTTGGAGGACATGTTACATGCCTGTGTACTCGACTTTGGAAAAGGTTGGGATAAACACTTATCGTTAGTAGAATTTGCGTACAATAATAGTTACCATACCAGCATTAAGGCTGCTCCATTCGAGGCGTTGTATGGGCGTAAGTGTCGATCACCAATCTGCTGGACTGAAGTTGGGGATAGTCAGCTCACTGGCCCAAAGATCATCCACGAGACAACCGAGAAAATAGTCCAAATCAAGAGTCATATCCAAGCCGCCCGTGATCATCAAAAGAGTTATGTCGACGTACGATGAAAACCTCTTGAGTTTCAAGTAGGAGATAAGGCCATGTTGAAAGTGTCTCCTTGGAAAGGAGTGATACGTTTTGGCAAACGGGGAAAGTTAAACCCTCGTTATATTGGACCTTTTAAGATCATTGCCAAAGTAGGAACCGTTGCCTATCGTCTAGAACTCCCAGAGAAGTTGAGTAGAGTTTATAGTATGTTTCACGTCTCGAAGTTGAAGAAATGCATGGCTGATGAACCGCTTGCAATACAATTGGATGAGATCCAAGTGGATGAGATCAAGCGTCAGAAGCAGAGTCGTATTCTGATTGTCAAAGTGCGTTGGAACTCTAAGAGTGGTCCTGAGTTCACCTGGGAACGTAAAGACCAAATGCAAAAGAAATACCCGCACCTTTTCACCAACTCTACACCCGCTGCAGAGGTTGTGTCCTAAGCTTTGAGGACAAATCTTCTTTAACGGGGAAAGAATGTGACAACCCAAGAATTTCCGTTTAATAAAATAGCCGTTTCCGTTTAGAAATTTGAATTTTTATAAGTTTCGTTTAACTTTTACGTGTAACCGGAAAGTTGTTCCGTTAAAATCTGAGAATCGTCTCCGGGAACGAACCGTATTATATTTTATCATAGTCTTTCGTCAGTGGATGCGTTTTTATGTTTCTAGTTGATATTTAAAATTTCATAATTTTTAATGAGACCGTTATTCGTTTCCGTCATTTGCATGTTCATGTTTTACTTAAACTAAATGTGTAAGCATGGACCTTTGGAAATTAAATAATTTTGAGCATTATGCTTCCTAGTATTGTGGAGACCAAATTGGTCCCCTCACCCTTTGCACTCACACGTCCCATACACACATGCATACATTCCTAGTATGCCAATTTTGAATTCAAACCATGAGACAACGTTCCAACTATATTGGAACAAGGACTTGTACTAGTAATCATGTGAGAGGAGGATCATATTGGTCCCCTTCCCTTGTCCCCCAATTCCAACGACATACACTCAAAGTGTATGAAGTGTGTATGTATGTTATCTTGCCATATAACTTGAGTAAACATTCATTCATCATCATTCATTTTCATCCTACACACACAAAATCATTTTTCTTGCACTCTCTCTCTAAAACACACAAACCAACACACACTCTCTTAAAATCTTTACATTTTCCATCTTTGATCATTTATATTTGAAGACAAATTGAAGTTTTGATCATTTAAGATCATTCGGGTATAAAACAAACAACATTTGGGTTGTTCTTGATCTTTGTTCATATCTAAAAATCATTTTTCTTTGTAAGTCTTCAAATCTTCAAATAACTTGTACTTTTCTATTTCTCTTGATGCATAAATGTTTGTTGTACAACTTATTTGTAAAAAGAATGATTTTGAAAATACATAAACCTTAAAAGGGTTTACATATGGTTCGAATTTTATAAAAAGGAGCACAAGGAAATCATAGTTTTGTGATCATGGTTATTTTCATATAATAAAAGTACTAACTTATGGCTTATAATATTCGGCTTATGTTAATAAGCTTTTAGAAAAGCTTATTGGATATTATTTTTGCTTAATGGGATTATAAATGGTTCGGCCCAATAAGGAAAACATAGGGATTGATTTGTTGAGCTTATTTATTTTGGCTTATATTCATTATGCTTATTTCTAGCTTATTTTTGGAAGGGTAAAACATTAAGCTTATTTGACTTAACCAATAAGCTCAAATAAGGCTTAATGGGCCTAAAGCCCACGTACTTATAAAACATTTAACCCTACGGACCAAGCTTTTACATAAGCTTATGAGTTCGACTTATTTGTCTTGGCTTATTATGAGCTTGTGGTAGCTTATTGATGAACCTAGAACTTGTTTGTTATCTTTTAAGTATATCGAATTTATTTATTTTGTACGTTAGCATTTTAAAGGCTTGTTGGGCCTAAAAGCCCAATAAGAGTTTTAGTAACTCGTTGAATTTGATTGAAATGGAAAACGATTGCATTAAGTTTGTAAAATATAACTTGTGGTTTGAAATTGATTTTTGATAAAAGTCTATGACTTTGGAAAATGAGTAAACACGAACGGGTCATGCCGAATTTTTTTAAAAATCTTATACTTAGAAATTATTTAGAAAACATAAATAATAAAATGTTTTGACTAAATTACTTAACGAATTGGATATGTCAAATCATAAATAACAATTTATTTATACGATAATAATAATATAATATTATATTTATATAATTAATATAATATTATATACGTACTTACTTACAACTTGAAACATTTTATAAAAACGATCACTAACGTTTTTAATACCAAATAAACGTTTACCAAAATAATATTAACGTTCATGCATCAATCACATTCGTTAAACCTTCGAGTCTAAATCGAAACCCATATTCTTCTAGGTCATACCTGTGTACCACCGTTCATTCCAAGTGGCCATACTTTTGACGTATACTCTTTACCTTATTATCAAGGAGAGTTTATAGCCCCACTCTTTTCTCGTTTTGAATAAATATTTTATAACTTAGGGTGAGAACAATGAATTGTTTTAAAACTGGACTACAAGTTACTATACTGTGAGTTTTCCCTGTTTACGTGTTGCGCTTTAAGTAGAGGTTTAGACCACTATTTGGCGCCGAAAATACTATCATTGAACTGTTAATTTTGCTTGAACGGAGGATCGGTTGAAGAGAGCTAAGCGATGAGTGATTAAATAGATCTATGGGGTAATTTTATCCTTCCAGTGTGAGTAGCGATCATCAGTTCGAGTTGTCCAAGGACTAACGGATATATGTCATGTCGAATCTAGTTAGGTGGTCTTTGGTCGGACACCTGGAAGGGCAAGCAATTATTTGGCATGTTATATGCTACGTTCGGAATTAGCTTCGGTGTCATGAGCTTAGTGCAACGTAAATACCTCTTTATGTGAAGTTGTATGTGTATAACTGTCGCATACGTTTTGAAATCTTGTGGTACCCTCTATCACAACGTTTGACTAAAACTATGAATTCACCAACTTATGTTGACGTTTTTAAGCATGTTTTTCTCAGGTGCATTAGCATGATGTCATTGCTTGACTTTATGTGAAGTCTATTTGCCTTGTACCGGTATTACCAGAGATGTATCTATGTCTTTAATTACCGGTTGTTGAACTCATTTAAGCTTCCACGTATTGTCTTTTAAATCCTTTTAATTTGATCGATGTAAAACTTATTATTATTTTAAATTTACGCAACCGTGTTTATTTTCAAAACGTACCCTTAAAGGCCGTTCTTTATGCTTTGTACTTGAGATATACAGGAGCGTCACGCATCCGGACACGTATTCCGACTAGGGCCCGTTTGGGGGTGCGACAGTTTGGTATCAAGAGCCAAAGTTATAGTGAACCAGGTAGTATAAACTAGGTATGGACTATAACCTATATAATTGATAGATTGTACATCATCTAACTTAATAGATGGATATTTACATTTATGAAAATTGCGGGTTGTTATATAATATTACGTATTAAATACTAAGTATATCTAATATTACTATAAGTATTCCTTATTTCATTCCATCATGCCGTACTCGATGATCCGCACATTCATTCGTTCATTTTGCATTCATTCAGTTACCCATTCACCCATTCATATGTTTCATCATGCATGGTTGATTTAAAGATGATTTATATAAACTTTGCTTGTGCAGGTCATGACTATTTCAGTTATCTTGATTTCTTCAGACTCATCCGAGGATAGCGTAGGGACGCCTGTTGGACGAGTTATCTTGTTCGGTACCATCCCTACCACTATTCCTGACACCACACCAGTGATTATTCCACCCACTACTCAGACTGACACTACAGTGATACCCACAAAGACACCTATCATAACACCTACTATACCATCATCCCTAGATTATACACCAGCATCTCCTGATTACTCACATGTATATGATTCAGAGTCTAATCCATCTGAGTATCCATCATCAGACTATATACCACCATTACCAGCTACCTGACCTTTTTTATCATCGGATGTTGACACCACAGACAGTGATTCACCAGATACACCACCATCACCTACCCCACCATCACCTACCTATGGTACGCCTTTCACTGAGATTACCTCTTCTACCCAGAGATCACTTGTTATACCTCGTCGTCGAGTTATGATTCTAGCACCTGGACAGCCTATTCCCCATGGTCGACCGTACCGCTACCATCATAATGGGTCGATACATATGATGATTGTGAGGAAGAGGGTTGGACCGTTACCCACTCATCGTCTTGCTATGAGACATTTTGCCGATCATTCTTCTTTAGATTTGTCATCAGAGGCATTATCAGATTTTTATTCGGATGCTTCATCTGATTCTTCTTCGAGACACTCATTGTCAGATCATTCTTCACCTGATTTACCGAGTACTTTTGCGGGGCCATCTCGCAAGAGACGTAGGTCCCCTATGACATATGTACCTGCATTACCACTTGTATCCGGAGCATTATCTCCTGTCCGTGCTGATTTGATACCATCGCCTAAGAGAGTTAGGGATTCTGATTATTCGGCAGATGGAGAGGTTGATACTAGAGAGAATAGTTTGAGGGATGATACTATTATCAGGGGTAATGAGGAGCCTCATTTTGAGCAGGATATTGATCCAGAGATTCAGGCAGAGATTGACGAGTGTTTCGCTTATGCGGATGCTCTTAGGGATATAGGGATTGATGCTAGAGTTGTAGTAGAGGCTGTTGACCGAGAGGAGAAAGAGACGGGTACGAGAGGCCCGGTTGAGGTCAGAGTTGAGAGGGTTACGCATCCTGTGATGCCAGAGGATATTCCTGAGCCTGCTCATGAGGGAGCAGTTGAGGTTACGTATGAGACATTGGGAGATTTAGTTCAAAGGTTCCATGATCACTCAGAGGCTATCCCAGTCCATCGTATACAGGTCATTGAGGGAGTCCAGAGAGAGCAGGGACATAGGATTGTTGGGGTTGAGTCGGCAGTTATTGCTTTGACTAAGAGGATTGCTGAGTTGGAGAGGGATAACAAGAGGCTTAGAGGCACCGCGGGTGTTGAGAGTCAGAGAGTTGATCGACTCCAGCGCGGCATGTCACGTATACAGAGAGAGCTGAGGCAGATACGACCATTTCGATTTTATGATCGAGTGAGAATTGGCAGACTCGAGGCGTGTGCTAGGAAGCACATGGGCTATCGTCCTTAGATGTGTTCATTAGTGTTATCGATCAGTAGCGTCTAGTAGCGATCGTATTGCTAGAAACTCGTATTTTCTGTAATTGAACTAATGAGATGTAATCACTAATGTTTCTAATGATATGAAATTGTATTTATCTATGAAATGATGTATATGAATTGATTTACTTTATGCTTATTGCGTCATTCCTTATGGGATTTTAGTGGAATAAATTCGATCGGTATTTTCTATGTGATAACTGTAAATTATTATTTATACCGTTAGTGATTCTCGCATCACCTAGAAATCTTCATCGAGTGTTATGTTGATATGTTGTAGGAAGATGCCTAACACCCGATCTGGAGCGTCCATGACTCATGAGGAGGTTGGAGAATTGGTTACCCGCCGAGTAGCTGAAGAGATGGAGGCTCGTGAAGCAGCAAGGACTCTTGAAACCCTAAATGATAATAGGGATGAACAAGAAGGCGAGAGCAGAGGAAATGGAAATAGAGGAAATGGAAATGGAGGGAATGGAGAAAGCGGAAATGGAAATCATGGTATGAACTATGGAGGTTTCATGCCAGTGGCTAGAGAGTGCACTTTCCAAGACTTCTTGAAGTGCAAGCCACATAATTTCTCAGGAACTGAAGGCGCTGTCAGATTGACCCGCTGGTTCGAGAAAATGGAGACTGTGTTCAATATTAGTAATTGTCCATCGAAGTACCAAGTGAAATATGCTACATGCATACTGCAGGACAGTGCTTTGACTTGGTGGAACTCTCATAAGAGAACAATTGGTGTTGATGCTGCATATGCCATGAACTGGGCTGGACTTATGAGGTTGATGACAGAAGTGTACTGCCCGAGGAATGAAATCTAGAAGATGGAGATTGAATTGTGAAATCTGACTGAGAAAGGGAATGACTTGACTGCTTACACTCAAAGGTTTCAAGAGTAGATTTTGTTGTGTACTAGAGTGGTCCCTGATGAAAAGGACAGAGTGGAGAGGTTTATTGGAGGATTACCTGACAACATTCAGGGAAATGTGATTGCTGCGAATCCGGCTAGACTCCAAGATACCATACGCATTGCTAACCAATTGATGGATAAGAAGCTCCAGGGTTATGCTGCAAGGAGTGCTAAGAATAAGAGGAGGATGGAAAGTAACCCAAGGGATAACTGTGGTCAACAACCGCCATTCAAGAGACAAAATATTAGTGGGCAGAATGTGGCCAAAGCTTACATAGCTGGGAATAATGAAAGAAAGGGGTATGTTGGGTTTCTCCCCCCACTGCAACAAGTGCAGGTTACACCATGAAGGGTTGTGTACTATAAGGTGTGGAAACTGTAAGAAGGTTGGGCACCTGACTAGGGATTGTAGAGTTACTGTTACCCCAAACACTCAGGGAGCCGCAGTTGGAAATCAGCAGGGTATTAGTTGTTATGAGTGTGGGAGACCGGGACATTTCAAGAAGGATTATCCTAAGTTGAGGAGTCAGAACCGTGGAAACCAAGCAAGAAACAAGAATGGAAACAAGACTGGAAACCATACTGGAGGTAACGGAGTTACAGCAAAGGCCTACGTCATTGGTGGAGAAGGAACAAACCCTGATTCCAATGTTGTCACGGGTACGTTTCTTCTCAATAACTGCTATGCTACTATGTTATTCGATTCGGGAGCCGATAAAAGTTTTGTGTCATCTACCTTTAGTGCTTTGCTTGATGTTGCACCATCCACTTTAGACACTAGTTATGCCGTAGAACTTGCCGATGAAAGAATTTCAAAAATAAATATCGTTCTTAGAGGTTGCACGTTAGGATTATTAGGTCATCCGTTCGACATATATCTAATGCCCGTAGAACTTGGTAGTTTCGATGTCATCATCGGTATGGATTGGTTGGCGAAGTACCACGCGTTGATCGTTTGTGACGAGAAGGTCATCCATATTCCTTATGGAGATGAGGTGTTGATAATTCGAGGTGATAATTGCGACAACAGAAGTAAGCTGAACATCATATCGTGTACGAGGACCCAGAAGTATATTGAGAAGGGATGTCAAGTCTACCTAGCGCAGGTTACATCCAAGAAGGCTGATTATAAGTCGGAGGAGAAGCGACTTAAGGACGTGTCAATCGTACGGGAATTTCCGGAAGTCTTTCCAGAAGACTTGCCTGGGCTACCGCCTGCTCGACAAATTGAATTTCAAATCCACTTAGTCCCTGGTGTTGCACCTGTAGCACGAGCCTCGTATCGATTAGCACCAGCCGAAATGCAAGAGTTGTCTACTCAGTTGCAAGAACTTTCTGGCAGAGGATTTATAAGGCCGAGTTCATCACCTTGGGGAGCACCATTTTTGTTCGTCAAGAAGAAAGATGGTTCTTTTCGGATATGTATCGACTACCGTGAACTAAACAAGCTTACTGTGAAGAATCGATTCCCATTTCTGAGAATCAACGATTTGTTTTATCAATTGCAAGGATCAAGAGTCTACTTTAAGATTGACCTGAGGTCTGGTTATCACCAACTCAGAGTTCATGAGGAATACATTCCAAAGACAGCATTTAGGACTCGCTATGGACATTACGAGTTCCAAGTAATGTCGTTTGGATTGACTAACGTACCGGCAGTATTCATGGATTTGATGAATCGGGTGTGCAAATCGTATCTGGATAGATTCGTGATTGTGTTTATCGATGATATTTTGATCTACTCCAAGAGCAGAAAGGAGCATGAATGACACCTTAAGTTGATTTTGAAGTTATTAAAAGAGGAGGAATTGTACGCCAAGTTCTCAAAATGTGAGTTTTGGCTGTCGAAGGTATAATTTCTTGGTCACGTGATTGATAGTGAATGCATTCACATTGATCCCGCAAAGATTGAGGCAATCAAGGATTGGGCGTCACCCAAGACACCAACCGAGATTCGTCATTTTTTAGGTTTGGCTGGTTACTACCGATGATTTATCAAGGGTTTTTCAAAAATTGCTAGACCTATGACGAAACTGACTCAGAAAAGTGTAAAGTTTGATTGGGGAGAAAAGGCAGAGGCTACATTTTAGTTGTTGAAGCAGAAATTATGTAGTGCATCAATTTTGGCTTTACCGGAGGGAAGTGAGAAGTTTGTGGTATATTGCGATGCCTCACATAAAATAGCCGTTTACGTTTAGAAATTTGAATTTTTAAAAAGTTTTGTTTAGCTTTACCGTTTAACCGGAAAGTTGTTCCGTTAAAATCTAAGAATCGTCTCCGAGAACGAACCGTATTATATTTTATCATAGTCTTTCGTCAGTGGACACGTTTTTATGTTTCTAGTTGTTATTTAAAATTTCATAATTTTTAATGAGACCGTTATTCATTTCCGTCATTTGCGTGTTCATGTTTTACTTAAACTAAATGTGCAAGCATGGACCTTTGGAAATTAAATAATTTTGAGCACTATGCTTCCTAGTATTGTGGAGACCAAATTGGTCCCCTCACCCTTTGCACTCACACGTCCCATACACACATGCATACATTCCTAGGATGCCAATTTTAAATTTAAACCATGAGACAACATTCCAACTATATGGGAACAAGGACTTGTACTATTAATCATGTGATAGGAGGATCATATTGGTCCCCTTCCCTTGTCCGCCAATTCCAACGACACACACTTAAAGTGTGTGAAGTATGTATTTGTTATCTTGCCATATAACTTGAGTAAACATTCATTCATCATCATTCATTTTCATCCTACACACATAAAATCATTTTTCTTGTACTCTCTCTCTAAAACATACAAACCAACACACACTCTCTTAAAATCTTTGCATTTTCCATCTTTGATCATTTATATTTGAAGACAAGTTGAAGTTTTGATCATTTAAGATCATTCGGGTATAAAACAAACAACATTTGGGTTATTCTTGATCTTTATTCATCTCTAAAAATCATTTTTCTTTGTAAGTCTTTAAATCTTTAAATAACTTGTACTTTTCTATTTCTCTTGATGCATAAACATTGGTTGTACAACAAGTTTTATAAAAATAAGGGTTTTAAAAACTACATAAACCTTAAGAGGTTATATATATGGTTCGACTTTTATAAAAAGGGACACAAGGAAATCATAGTTTTGTGATCATGGTTATTTTCATATAATAAAAGTACTAACTTATTGCTTATAATATTCGGCTTATGTTAATAAGATTTTGGAAAAGCTTATTTGATATTATTTTTGCTTATTACGCTTATAAATGGTTCGGCCCAATAAGGAAAACATAGGGATTGATTTGTTGAGCTTATTTGTTTCGGCTTATATTCATTATGTATTTATAGATTATTTGGTAGGATAAACATTAAGTTTATTTGGCTTAACAAATAAGCCTTAATGGGCTTATGAGTTTCGTCCTATATAAAGAGCCATGAACCACGAGCTTATTTAATAAGCTATGGGTTCGGCTTATTTGGTTTAGGCTTATTATGAGCTTATGTTAGCTTAGGATTGACTAGAGCTATTTGATATCTTATTAGCTTATCGAGTCTAACTAAGGGACTCATGAGGGTTAATATGGTTTCGGCCAACAAGAAGCCCAAAACATGGCTTATTAGTCCATGGTTAAGCTTAATGGGTATTGACTTGGCTTATTGGAAGCTTATTGGAAGTTTACTGATGAGACTTGTGTATTATTCGTGCAACTACTTAGTTATTGAATTAGTAAATTGAAAGTGAGTTATTATTAAAGTCTAGGACTTGGTAAATGTGTAAATAACTACGAAACAAGTCATGCCCAAATATTTTGTAAAATCTTTACTTCGAAACTATTGGAAAAAGCATAATGATTAAAAATGGTTCGATTATATTACTTAACCATTTGGAATATAAATTTTAAATAACAAATTTATTTATGTATTAACAATAATTAACATAATGTCAAAATTAAGTAAATATAATTATATATTACGTACGTTTCGTAAAACTCAATCACTAACATTTTTAAATGTACAACTAACGTTTACTAAAAATGGCAATAAACGTTCATGCATCAATGTAGTACGATAACCTTTCGAGTCTAAATCGAAACCCATATTCTTTTAGGTCATACTCGTGTACCGCCGTTCGTTCCAAGTAACCATACTTTTGAAATCTTGTGGTCGACTATAACTACGTTTGAACTAAACCTATGAATTCACCAACTTTATGTTGACGTTTTAAGCATGTTTTTCTCAGGTGCTTAGCATGTATGTCGTTGCGTGACTTATGTGAAGTCTATTTGCCTGTACCGGTTTACCAGAGATTTATCTATGTCTTTAAATACCGTTGTTGAACTCATTTAAGCTTCAGGGTATTGTCTTTTAAATCCTTTTAATTTGATCGATGTAAAACTTATTATTAGTTTAAATTTACGCAACGGTGTTTATTTTCAAAATGTACCCTTAGAGGTCATTTTTATGGTTTGTACTTGAGATATCCAGGAGCATCATGCCGCCGAACACGTATTCCGTCTAGGGCCCCTTTGGGGGTGTGACAGTAGTTTAATCATGCTTGTCTTGATTAATATAGGAAAACAACGTTGTTTTGCGAACATAGGGGGAGAAAATAGTAGAGCTAAAACTAAAAAATCATGTTGAGCTTGTGGAACTTCTTGGAATTGCAGATCTGAAAAAAGGTATTATACTTTTCCAATTTGACTGAGTGTTTCTTAAAATGCATATATATATCTATAATAAAAAATTCACCCGATATATGATATGATCATGGGTAAAAAAGGTACATGGTAAAATATTGTTCATACAAATTTTATAATTTATAACTTTTGAATTTTTAGTTTTCACTTAACTGAGTTGCTGATGATTTTTTTTATATATATATTTAGGTGATAATGTAGCTGGTGGTAGAGGATATTATGTAAATGGAGTGGGTGTGCGTTTGAATCAAGCTCTTATAAATTTGGGTCTTGATTTTCTGGAGAAAAAGGGCTACACAGCATTGCAGACCCCATTCTTCATGAGGAAAGATATAACGGCAAAGTGTGCCCCGTTGGCACAATTTGACAAAGAACTTTACAAGGTAGCATCAAGTGATTTGCTTGTTTACATACGTATGTTGTGATCTTACTTATAAGTGAAGATCTTGCAAGCTTTTGATGATGATGATACGAGACTATGCTTTTAGACAGTCGTTTTATGTTGTTACCTCTGTCGCATGTTTATCCTACAAACGAATAATTTCTCACTAAATGTTATTCATTGCTTTATCACAACTGAGTTAATCATGAGTATGTGGTTTTTCTCTTTGATAGGTTACTGGTGAGGGAGATGATAAGTATTTGTTATTATCTGAATAGTATTATGTTCTTTATCACATAGATATTTTGATTCATCCCACTGCAGCTACCAACAAAGTATGCACATTATCCATGCAAAAAAGAGTTCAACTCTTAATTAAAGTTAAGATGTAGAGGTTGTGAGATTGTGATCTTCCTTATTTATAACCTGATTGGGTTGATTTTTTTCTAGTCTCAAACGGGTAATCTATAAAATATTAGCTAAAAAGAAAGTGGGCCCAAAGTTTCCATAAGTTTATTGTTAGTACCTAAGACCTTTTAAATCTTTTTTGTGTTATCATTTTTGAGTATTCTACACATACATTTTGTAAATTATGTTTCATTAGGATAATAGGTGTTACAAGTCAATAAACATGACCCATTTAGTATTTTAAACGACCCACCCAGCCCTACCAGTTTGCCAGCCCTACCAGTTTGCCACCTCTGGTACATAAATATTTTCTTTTGGTTGTATAAACTGAAACATTTGCCAGGTATGCTGGATACTCATCGTGCTTCCGTAAAGAGACTGGTTCACATGGCCGAGACACTCTTGGAATATTCCGAGTGCATCAATTTGAAAAAGTTGAGCAATTTGTCATTACCAGCCCAAATGATAATGATTCTTAGAAGGCGATTGAGGAGATGATCACAAACACAGAGGAGTTTTATCAGCTGGTAAGTATTCTTTGAGAGCCAAAACATATTGACACACCAAACTGATTATTTTTTGTCTGTTATAATTGTAGTAACACTTTCTTCAATATTCTTGTACTACAACTAAAGTTGCCATATCATGTAGTGGCTATAGTCTCTGGTGCATTAAATGATGTTGCAGCAATGAAGTATGATTTGGAAGCATGGTTTCCTGCGTCAGCCACTTACAGAGAACTCGTCTCATGCTCAAACCGATTCCCAGTCAAGAAAATTAGAAATCTGTTTTGAACAAAAGAAGGTTTGTTAGCTTTTAACTATGATCTTATGCAAACATAAATGTCCTACAGAATCAGCGTGACAACCCGAGAATTTCCGTTTAATAAGTTAGCCGTTTCCGTGTAGTAATTTGAATTTTTAAATGTTTCGTTTAGCTTTACCGTTTAACCGGGAAGTTGTTTCGTTATTATCTGAGAATCGTCTCCGGGAGCGAACCGGGACACCAAACGTTGTAGTATTTTGGCAATAGCCACGTTTTTATGTTTTAAGGCAATGTTTAAAATTTCGTAATTTTCCGTGTTACCGTTACTCGTTTCGTTATTTACGTGATACGTGTTTTGATTTATATCTATACTTGTGCATGGTATCTCTTGAAATTAAATACAAGCTTGCATGATATTCCTAGAAAGTTGGAAGCCATTTGGTCCCCCCTTTGGTCTTGTAACCGATTATGTATGTATGCATGCATAGGGTGCCAAAATTTTGAATAATATTCCTAGACAAGCTTGCATGGTTTATGGAAATAGGACTAGTACTAGCAACTTTGTGATTTGAGGATCAAATTGGTCCCCTTTTGCCTTGTCCCCTCCTAGCCACGGCACACACTAGGTGTGTATGTGTGCGACTTTGGTTGTATATGTATATACTCTTAGTCTCATTTCTCATTTCATTCACACACATACACTTTACATTTGCTCTTTCTTTCTCTCTTGCTCACCTCAAACCCACGAACCAACAAACACCTACACAAATCCATACATTTTTCATCTTTGATCATTTACATTTGAAGATATATTGTTCGAGTTGATTGTTATTTCATTCGGGTATTTTATAAAACAACGTTTGGGTTGTTCTTAGTTTCTATTCACCTTTCGTCGTGTTTCTTTGTAAGTCATCTTTACTTTTTCATAAATAAGTTGTACTTTTGCATTTAAAAGTGGAAACTTGGAACGAGGAGTATTGAGTTACAATGTGTCACTTATTGATGTAGCCCCAAGTGTTGAAGAACATATTATTTTGTTTATGACCATGTTGATATATATATTGCTATTATTACGGCTATATCGATTATTTAAAGATTTATCGTATGTTGAGTTAAATATCGTTGGCG
>BQNB010074091.1:0-31902 GCA_026074375.1 Tanacetum coccineum
GAGTTGTACTTGGCTGTGGGCCTTCGTACTTCACCATATCTTTATTACAACTTGATCTCAGGTCTTGGAAGCTTGAGTAATTAGATTTCTTCTTCTTTGAGATGCTTTCGCACTTGATCCTGACACGGGATTCTTCGTACTTGAGATAATCTCCGCATGTTCGTCTCTCCTTTTCTTGTTTTTCTTGTATTTGGCTACAATTACACTAGAAGGCATATTTCGACATAATCGAGTAATAAAACCATAGGCAACTGACCAAATAACTAATACAAAAGTATTAATAACGCACCAAAACATACTCGATTTGAGCGTTATCACCCCCCATATACTCATCTAGGGCAACACTATCAGTCGGAAGTCCTGCCATCAGAAGATTAGGATCTCTTGAAGTGGATTATTATCCAAAACAGATTAGGATCTCAGAGCGAGTGGGTGGCGTCTTCGAGAGAGGAACAGAGAAACAAGAATGATCGAGACATAGAGGTACTTGTGTGTAAAATGATTAAATTTGAGACATGAAAAATGTTGCTATGGGACGAAAATGGTTGACATCTACATAGCGTGAATTAATGAAACTTTTTCTGTAGCTCTCCTTCAATTTCACATATATGACACCAATTGAGAGAATAGGATTATGACTTTTTAAATTGCATGTGAAATTGAGTTTGAGCTACTTGTATATGTTTTAACAAAATGAGTGTTTAAACATTATTAACATTTAACATATTTCATTTGTTTAAACATTCAAAAATGTTTTAGACACACAAAATAGACATGTGAGTATGTGTCTAAACGCATTAAAAACTCTGGTTTTTAAAGTTCCTCAAAATATTCAATTCACTTATAAAAATAATTCGATCTTTGGATAAGATGCTATGAAGATGGGGGTCTATCGTTTTATTGTTTATCGGTTACTTATTATTGTGTTCAAATCGACACACATTCTTTAAAGATTTTGAAGAACCCTTTTGGAATTTCTTGAAAAATTATGTTAGCTTGTTTTTTAATAAAGCAATGTTACTTGAGCTCAAAGCCTTTGTATGTCTTTTGAATTGATTTTTGTGTCAGTCAAGTCGGAGATGTTAGTATCTCTTCTCGTTGAGTAAGGATAAATGTACATGATTGCCACAATTTCCTGTTTTTGAGGTCCGAGTTGACAGTCTGAAGTAACTGTTATGTCACTTGACTGGAGCTACAAAACTTTGATATGTTTTGATTTAATAGATCAATGACCAAAAATACTTATTTTTTCGTTGTCAAATTTATTCAATGCACTATATGCGTACATTTTCTTTCTTTAAAGTTCGGGTTGTTATTGATATTTAATAACAAACAACAGGGAAAAATTAGAAATGACATGGTTTTGAAATTTTGACTCTTGCACGAATTCATTTACTCCGATTGTGTTCAATTATTAATCGACATTTCAATTGAAAGTTAAAATGGTGATCATTCTAAGAGACATGCCGAGAAGATTCTTTTTTGTATTTTTGGTTTCGTGTCAATATTTTTGGTATTCCGTGTCAATATTAACCTGGCTCTAATACCACTTGTAGGAACCCGGTAATCACTTCACTTCACCATTGAAACCAAGAAAATAATATAGGAGCTGAGAAAGATGTAACATCTCGTATTTTACGTTCAATATTAAATCTTGACTCCGTTCCTATTTTTGCTTTGAATAAAATTTTTGTGTTTTACTTGTTAGCCGATTTGGTGAAAATCGTCATTTTTAGTTATTTGCGAATCATGCTTTGGATATTTATCCGTTAAGCGTTTTAAGGAGTTAGAAATTTGATGTTTCGCTCCGTAAGTCAATTTATTGTTATTTTAGTATTTTATGACTCGCGTTTTGTCGAAACCGTGTCAAAAATAGTACTTTAACACTTTTAATATTTTAACTAAGTGTTTTAAATCAAATATTGTAATATAAATGTTTTAGAAAAATAAAACAATAAAATATATATATATAAAAAAAGCATAACATATAAACCAAACACCCCTTTTATTCTTTTTGTGCTCCTACTAAACTAAAAGCCAAACACCCCCTTATTATTATTATTTTTTTACTTGTATTAAATATCTAACACAAACACACAATATTATTTTTTTTACCAAAAATTTCACCATCTCTCCCTCCTCTCTTCTCTGGTTCGACGAACCCACAACAACCACCATCAAAACCTTCATTAAAAATCTTCCATTCAATTTCCAATCATTCCTACATTACTTCCACACTAATCCTTATCATTCTTTTCAAGATTAAACCACATGCAAGGCCTTTTCAAGATTTTTAATTTTTAAAGATTTTATTGATTTTGTGTTAAATTGAGGCATCATATATCATCTATCTTGCCACAAACTAAAAGAATGAAGACTTAAGACTGCAGGAAGATAAAGACGTGTGAAGGGATATGCATGGATTTGTTCAAAGTATATATTCTATAAAGATAGGAAGATATGTATAAGATTATATATTTAGAAGATATGTTGATATCTTATAGAAGTTTAAAAGATTTCAATATAATTTATAAATAAAAAAATATAAAATAAATATAAAAATATATTTTAAAAATATTAATAAAAAAATAAAATAATAATAAATATAAAAAGAAAATAAATATATATAAAAAAATGAAAGTGAAGTAAGATGTTGAGTTGTATAAAGTAGAAGTAAGAGTCAAAAGAGAGAAGTTAGTAGAGTAAGTGTAAGAAGTAAAATATAAATCCATGTAAAAAATAAAAAAATTAAAAAAAATTAAAAATTATAAAAAAAAATTAAAATATACAAATAATAAAAAAAAAAAAATTAAAAAATAAAATAAAATAAAAATAATACATATAAATAAGTAATTATCATATACTTATATATATAAAAATAAAAATATATAAATTAATAAATAAAATAAAATAAAATAAATAACAAATTATATAAAATAATCAAAATAAAAATTAAAATAATATTAATATTAATAATAAATAATAACAATAAAATAAACACATAAAAAAATAAAAATATAAATATTATAAAAAAATAATTATATAAAAATAAATAAATAAAAAAAATAAAACAAAAATAATTAGAGTTAAGAGAGAGTAGTAATGTAAGTAAAATAAAAAAAAAAATAAAATAAATAAAATAAATTAAAAATTATAAAAAAAAAATAATTAAAAAAATCAATAAATAAATTTAAAAGAAATAAAATAATATTAAGGTTAGGTAAAAGTTAAAACAAATAATTATGGAAGTAAGAAGAGTGGAGTACATGAAGTATATAAAAAAAATAATAAAATTTTTATATAATATAAATAATTTATATTATATATAATAAAATAAAATAAATATAAATAAAAAAAATAAAATTTAATTAAAAATAAAAAAATTATAATTACACAAAAACATAAAAAAAATAAAAATTAATAAATAAAATAAAAAAAAAATAAAATAATAAATAGTATTAAAAATAAAAAATTAAATAAAAAAAAAAAAATAAAAAAAATTTATAATAAATAATAAATAAATAAAAAGTTAGGGTTTTGCTAAATTAAGGGTTGTTTGGTTTCAGGTATAAGGGAAAACACAAGAGGGTTTGTGTGTCTTTGATTTCCTTTGATTCCTTATTGTTAGTAAGTATTTTCTTAACCCTCTTGTGATATTAATTTTTATATATTATGCATGTGTATAATCTATTACTTAGAATCCATGTGTGATGATGCATGAAGTGTTATTGAGGTTGGATTAATAGTTTGAGATGATTAGTGAATGGGGTTGGGCTAGTTAGAGGTTATTGTGAAGTTGTTGTGAAGTGAAATTGGTGTTTGGTAAGGTTTCGGGTTAGGCGAATTAATGCAGAAAATCGGACAGCCATATTCGGGCGTCATAAATATTTTTAATCTGATTTTGGGCTTTTGATTATGATAGGGTTCGTTCTTGCGGTCATTTCAATATAAATTCGATCTCTAACTCTTAAAAATAAAGTTTTTATGGCCGACCGAAATTTAGATGAATTTTTATTAAAAAGATTAGCTCTTGTGTAATTAATAATTTTGTGCGGAACTAAAAAGGGCATTTTGGGCATTTTTTGGTCCAGCCGAAACACGAAAGTTGTTCAGAGCGACGTTTTTAATCTACTTCAAAGAAACTGGGTCTGAAAGTGCATAAAAGTGGTGATTTTGTAAAGTAAAGGTCTGCGTTTTTGTTATAAAAATTCAGCAACTGTTTTGAAAAAGGTGTTGATGTAGTTTTTAACTTAAGTTTTAGACCCTTTCTGTTCCGAACCGGCCTTTCGCTAAAACATAAAAGTTGTTTATTTTGGCGTTTTACACAAAGAAGATAGGAAAACATAGGGGTAAAAGTTAGTGATTTGTCATTTTGGAAAAATCAAAGTAGTTGCTGATTTTTGTTAAAAAAAATGGGATTTTGAGCGTTCTAGTGTTCGTTTGAGCTTGAAAAACATTAACGAATAGTATTTTGCAGCTAATAAATGTCAGGGTGCGTTGGCCGATGTCTAAAAATGGGAAGCTCGGGTTCGGGTCACATATATATAGGATTAACTTATGAAGTTGACTGTTTTGATAAAACTTTTGGTAAGCTAGTGTTGACGGGAAAATGAATATTTTTACGAGATGATATTAACGTCATAGAAAATCTGAACTTTCCAGAAATGGAAACTGTTAGCCTCGCTTTTTAGTGAAGCTGGCGTCTTACACGTGAATTGGACTAGTCTTGGACACTACGTGTCACGCAGGGGTCACTTATGTAAACTAGGAATAGTTTGCTTTTTATTTTAGTATAAATACCCCTCATCTTGTAATTTTTCTTTTCTCTTTCTAATCTAATATTTTATTCTTTTTGTTCATCTCATCCTCTCTCTACTTTCTCTCACTAAAATCATAATGTTAATGATTCATCTTGTATTCTTTTATCAACCAAGACCCCTCAAAAAGGTGTTTTCGATCCTTGTCAATTGGTATCAAGAGCTAACCGGGGGTGTTTTGTATTGTGCGTGTTTGTTGTCTCGTGTTTAAAGCTTATTATAGCTTATTTTCTAATTTGTTTCATTTCGTAGGTTTATGTGTCTCAAAAAGTTACGGTTTCATTTTTTTGCAGCAAAAATATCACTTTCGTTAGTGTCTTATCTGTGTGTTTTTTTCCTTAACTTTTGCTTATTAAAGTATGTCCTCGTGGTGATGTATTTTCGAGCTTATTTGGGTATATGGTTTATTTCGTGATTGTCCAAGCTTATATAAAGCTTATTTCTTTCGAGCTTATTTTCAAGCTTAAACAGCTTCTTTACAAGTTTTTTCTGGGTTTATTGGTGGTCTTCATCTCCATGGCTTGAAGACAAAAGAAAGGATGAGATTTTCTTGTTGTTACTCGTTGAGGTGGAGACACAGATCCATGTTTCTAGCGACAAGGACGACAAAGACGTTTTCGTTGGTATTAGTTGAGGTGTAGACAAAAGCAAGGACGATAGTACAACTAAGTTGTAACCGATCTACTCAGGATTAGTGGTAACCGATCCCCTCAACCGATCTACTCAGAAGTTAGTTTCAACCGATCTACTCAGTGCGAACTGATCTATTATACAAGTCTTTGAGAACCGATCTACTCAAGATCCAGTTTTAACCGATCTACTGAACCCATCTACTCACTAGTTGGAACCGATCTACTGCTTTTGTGTGGAAACCGATTTAACACCAACCCAAACCGAGTCAACTCGGTATTTACCGAGTTGACCCGGGTTAACTCATCCAAGTCAGTACCGAATCACAGTAAAAAGGACAGAAATGAGATGAAGACAGAAAGACTCGACTTGATCATCATAGTTAACTAAACCCATAACTTCAATCGATTACATCAATCTTAATCAACCAACAAATCCACAAAAACTACCTAACCCATCATCACAAAATCATAATCAAATTCAACCAATTACTACCCTAACATTCCTTCCTCACATTTATACAACCATCACATCCCTTCTTTATCAACAATACTCAAAACATAAAATTAATCTAAGATCTCAGTTAAAATCCTTTCGTGTGTTTCAATTCAATCAAAGACTATCAACGAATCAAGAACACGAAAGGAAAGATTCCTCACAGATCCGTGTAGGTTATAAAACCTCTTTGATTTTTGAAATTAAAAGAATGACCAATAACAATGTGTTATAATCATTTCTTTTGTTTCGATTGACTCACAATCACAACAAAAGCAAACCTACCTAAGACCTCTTATAAAGATCTTGAAGACAAAACGTTATGTGTTCTTCATAAATTTAAGCCAAATAAAATAAGGAGGAGTACAAATGTGTGTTGTTTTGAGATTGGAAATGTGTTAAAAGGCGTGGATATGTGACTTTTAATTGAGAGTGGCATGAAGGTTAAGATGGTGGCGTATGAAAAAGAGGGTTAGTGTTAGTTGCTTTTAACTATGAGAAAATTTAGGGAAGTGGTATATTAATATATCTGATCTAATATTAGGGTTAATTGATTTTGGGTTTAGGCTGGACAGGTATAAGTACATAGCTAGTCCAATTAGGTGAATCACACATCTAACAAATGTGTTTTTGGGCTGAATTCATTAAATTAAATTCATGGGCTAGCTATATTAATCAAAATGTGGACTAATCTGGGCCGAAAGTTGATAAGTTGGGCTGAGGTACATCATTTTGGACTGACATTTTAAACAGGTCGAGTTTAGCAAAATGTTTGGGCTGAAATGCTTTTGGATCGATATTGTTGAATGTTGGGCTTGTACTAATGGATTAGCCAGGTAGTAAAACAAAATTTTGCCGGGTAATGTCTAAGTGACCGGGTTTTATTACTTGGACGGGTCGTGCTTATGTTAGATTGTTTCAGCCCGATATCCGTTAACCATCACCAAAAATCATGAGCAACAACACAACAAACACAGTACATTACACTAAAAACGATCATTATCAAAATTCACCTTCATTCATAATGGCTAGTATTGGATTTTATAACTTAGGGGTTTTTGTATAATGTTACCTATTGGGGATTGAAGTCGGATTTCACGGGGAGTGTACTTATTTCGTCTTCGATTCTTTCTACCTCCTCAATGAAGATGACTTGTTCGGGCATATACGGTTTGTGATAAGGTGTTGTATTTTTTATATATTTTTGCCTGAGTATATGGTACTTAAAGATTTGCCTCTGCACCGTTATTTGTCACACAGATAGTATAAGATTAAGTCAAAAGTCGGGATTTTTTGCTTCATTCTCGGGTTTGTTTCATCGGGTTATCTCCATCAGTGGTCATTAGTATTAGCCTACATAATAGATAAGGGGATTTAGATCGGGTTGATTAAGAGAGATTTGTAAAGAGAGTACCGACATCTTCTCACAGAGTATTGCTTATGCAATCACGAGCTATGAAGCTAAGTAAGCAGTTCCAATTGGTGTAACACCCCCAAAATACGATACACAGCGAAATAATACATTTGGGGTGCTACTTCATAATACATGCACACGAGTCCTAGAAAAATGCCAAAAATACGTTTATTAACAAATTTCATCTCATTAGTTTAAAAGAGAATCAGAGTCACAAGATAGGTCCTAAACTATACAAGTCATATCACGACTTTATTTCAAAAATGTTTCATTAATTTATAAACATATGTTCACCGAGCCTTCATTCTTGATATCCGCGTTCCGTCCCATCCAAACTATCTTCATACCAAAACCTGAGAAAAACATGCTTAAAGAAGTCAACATAAAGTTGGTGAATTTATAGGTTTATATAAATGTATAATCCAGGACCGCAAGACTTTCCCTGTGGACATGCATCCCATTCAACCATCACAGAATGTAATTACGTTTACCTAAGCTCGTGACACCGAAGCCCGACATATATGAATACAATACATAAATATTGCCTACATTGCCCGTGATGATGTTCAACCTGTAACATCTAACATCCAACATGCTATAACGTTCGTTCCCAGTGATAGCTAGTCACCCGAACGGGGAGGTCAATCCCAAATAGATTTATTTATAACACTCGCGCTTCCAAACCAGAAATTAACAGTTCATGATTCATGGGCATTGTGGGTTCTCGCTACTTAGGCAAACACATAATCATGATAAAATGTACACTTGCGTCCAATTTGTAAAACAAAGCATGTTTCTCACCCCAAAACTTGTAAATCAATAATTGTAAAACATGGGGCTATGAACTCACCTTGATCAACGATCAAGATCAAATAAACCGAATAAATCACAACGAAGCAGCAACGATCTCGACCACGACCTATAATTATGTCGCTCGATTACAATATGTATGAAGTACTATCAATGATGCGTACATCGTTACAACGAAAACATATATATATATTTATATATATGTTTACATACATATATGTGACGAGAAATCTACTTGCGCGTCCTAACCTTAACACTGAGTATATTTTATATATACTATTTTCCATTTGCACTACCTGGACTAACTATAACACTACAAGTAGTAACCATTATTATACTACCAGTACTAATGACAAAATTACTCTACCAAGAGTAACTAATATACTACCAGTAGTAATGACTATAACTACCAGGAGTAACTATGAATACATAAGTCCTAACACACTTAATTAAAAATCTTTCTATTTTCAATAAGTTTCCCTTTTTAGTAAGTCTCGACACAATATTATGTTCATAATAATATTTATTCACCTCGTTGAACCTTCGACGCTTAATTAGTCATTAATCTCTCATAATGATATCACATTTCGACTATTACGAAAAGTTACCGTTTTATACTTTCCATATTTAGAATCAACCAATGGTCTCAAAAATAGTACTTACAATAGTAGAGTAATCGATATATTTTTATTAATCGAAATCACCTTCACAACACGTGAACCAAGGCTGTCAAGATCGCGATCCCACCTGGGATCGTTTTTGTCTTTGCAAGATCGAGATCGTAAGATCGGATCGAGATCGTAAGATCCTACCAATTTATCATGTTATGTAAGCAATGGATAAACGAGTCAAACTATTTTTATTTTTATTCATCATCAAATATAATTTTATATCATATCCTCTTAAAAATGTCAAAGTTCAAATTTAAAATAGCAAAGTAAAAGTAAAACACAAAAAGTCAAGTTTCACTCGCCACATTCACGATTTAGCGGAATAAAATTACATAACATGCGTAATAAACGTCTCAAAACAAAGTACTTCACTAGTATCACTACAATTAAGCTATCTGAATTAAAACTTAAAGGTTAATAGTTAAAAGTTAAAACTATGAAAAGGTAAAAGAAAAAACAACAATTACATGTAAGAAACTTTTTGCTTAAGGTAACTAGAACATGAGAAGAAGAACCCTAATTTGTTTCAAGTAATTTCAATTTGGGGAAAGTAGATAATTAGGTTTATTCTAGGAATGAAACGTCAATACTTGTTACTGAGATCAGCGGACTCGTATTGTTCTTTTTTGGGCCTAAAAAAATAATGGGCTAGTAAGTATGTAAGTCAATAAGTTAGTAGCATGGTAATTTGGTAAACTCGTATCGACACGCGATCCTACGATCTTACGCGCGAGTTTACGATCCTACTTGCGATCCTACCTCTGATGCGATCCTACACCGATCCTACACGATTTTATCAGGTGGACACGTAAGATCGTACGATCTTACGTGTAAACTCGCGAGTTTGACAGCCTTGGGTGAAATTAATCACTTTAGAGTAATATCTCAGGTGATATAGCCAGACATGAATGATGTCTACTTTTGCTTATTTTATTGCTTTATCACTTGTGATATTACTCATATGTAAAATACCAGAAGTAGTGTTACATTCTATTTCTTTGCAAGTAAATTCGTTTTTGGGTCTCTAGTTATGATGTGAGAGTATTTATTTATATACTTTATGTAACTTAATCATTCTAAGTTGAACAATCTCCAAATTGGGCAAACTGGTTTTTAGTCTTAGTTATGAAGATGTTTAGAGGATGTTCTTAATATGGGTTTGTTTAGACTCTATTTAAGTATATAAATTAGATCAAGCTTAGTAACCCACTGATTCATGAGGCGCTGAGTATATAAATATACATATAGTAAAGAAGTTACCTGTATAGCAGTGCCTTTTCTTGTTCTATGCCGGTTCCATATATAGTCATTGACGCAAGTCTTCTTCTTGTTAGCAGGGTAAAATAAAAATACATCTATCTCTCGCATTCCAGAGCGAGCCTATAAAGTTATATATGTCATCCATCAGTAAAGAACACATTTAATTTCACAGAGGTGAAGCATCCAGTGTGCCCTTTTTAAATCACGTTGAAGACCCATAATACATAATGTGTAAACTAAAAACCAAAACTTAAGCATTCTGGTAACTAATATTATAAGCCCACTGGAAACATGTGCTATTTCTAGATCTCCAAAGTCCAGATACATCAGATATCTATTTACCTGGTCTAGTGCTCTTCGGTTAGCCTGCAAAGAAACGCCTACTAATCCACGGCTTCAGAAATGATGACAAACAACTTCTTACCATCCATGAAAGTTCTTTCTCGTGCATTATTGACCATTGAAACCATCGCATTCTTTCTGAAATTAAACCTCTACACATTTTTACATCTCTTAATATTATACGAAAATATGAGTTAATATTAAAATTGGTTTTGAGTTTACAAAATAAAGACATTTTCTTTTTTGCCCGCATTCTACAATGTCTTGCATATATACTATAAGATAGCTTACCTCTCCCTTAACTTCATAATTAATGATCCAATTGCACAATAAAGCATTTCCAGTAGATTAGTGAATTCGTAAGGAATCAACACATTAGAACATACTGACAAGAAGATGGCTTCCAATGAGATTAGTATAGGGTGTTAGGAAATAGTAGCTAACTTCAATAACCTTACCATGGGTCGATGTGGGATGTGTTTTTCCACGAGTCAAAAACGGGTCCAAAGACACCTAAACCATTTTATTCAAAAGATTTTGATTTTTACAATAAGTTTCACCAATAAAAATTAACGTATTCGTTATCTATAGAAAATGGATAAAAGAGTGTTTGTGAACCAACCCAACACACACTGTAGAATGACGCACCAGATAGTGACCCCTTTTGACCTATTGCCTAACCCGCCTAACCCACTCATCATTATCCCTTTAGCAATTTGAATGAAAAACAAATTATCACATATTTTAACATTCAATACATTTCAATGTAGAAGAAAAATTCGACGAACTTCATACCAGAGAGTGCACGCCTTAAATCCCCAAAGTGGGCATTTGTCCAAACTCCACTTTCCAGCCTAGCCTAGCAACCTTTGTAGACGCAATCTCCAAGACACTTATAGTAAAAAATCACTGTATTAAGAAGTGGAAAGATATTCTTTTAACAATTTTTTTTTCACATTTAACTAATAAACGTACATCAATTGCAAATATAATAAAGAATATACACAATTAAATCATACCTCTCCCCCTTTGCCGCCAAGCTAACCACCGCTATTATCAATGATCTAGCAAATTAACCCGAAATTGTAGCAAACGTTATCACAAAAAATAAGCCATACCACATAAATTAAAGCACAATAACACAAACCCATAACTTAATTACTTAAAAAACAAAAACCCTAGATTAGTAGATGAATAAATAAATAATCAATTAATATACCTTTAATCCATTAACCGAAAAACATATCTTGATTAATCAGATTGTGCGATGTTGAATGAAAGTATTGTTAGTCGTAGTTTGGTTGTTTTTCTTTTTTGGTGTCGTAAGGTTTTTTTTAGTCGGCTTTTTTTTTTGTTGTGTGTGTTCTTCTGTGTAGAATGAATAAAGTGAGAAAAACTTGGTTTTGTTTGTTAAAGTTTTCGTTTTCACCCCTATGTTTTGTAAATCGCCCCGCCTTCCTTAAGTTTTACTTTTTTATATTTTTAACACATATATTTTTATGAGGAAATCTTGCCTGCTTTAACATGTAGGCAATTGCCTACTTTTTTTGACAAAAAAAGAACACCACTTTTATAAAGATTACAATTACACCCCTTTCAAACACATGGGACAGATTTACTTGTTATAGTACTACACATATATACAAAATGCAAACTTACAAGCAAATGCCAAAAAACCCAACCTGACACAAGACCAAAATGCATTTACTATAAACGTAGGACAAGAAAGAGCATAAAAGAGCCACTGTCAAGCCAATGAGAGTTAAAGTACTTGAACAAAGATGCCAAAGTACTTGACTATATAACCTTGATGTCATATAAAAGGTGTCTTCATTGGACCATTGCACAATCAATGTAGAAACTTCACATATATTTGAAGCACACCTGAAGCATAATACCAAAAAACACTATACCCACTTACAGCACACCCAAACACTCACAAGATGCCACCACATAAGCAATTGCAGCATAAAAAACCATAACTCACTGCAGCTCCTACTTTTCTTTGACAAAAAAGAACACTTTTCTAAACATTACATTGACACCCCTTTCAACACACAAAAATCCAGTTTTGACCTGAATATCTAGTTTTGACCTGTTAAAAAATCCAGTTTTGACCCATTAAATAATCCCGATAATCCAGATTTGACCCGTTTTGACCCGTATAACCCACTGTGACAGCAAAATTCCAGTTTTGGCCCGTATAACAGACTGTGACACACAATTGCAGACCAAACAAATTGCATGCCATCAAAAAATTATTGTACATGACCAAGAAAATTCATAAACAGGCCTTATAACAAGAGGGTGTTTGGGAATGCTTGTTTAAACATGCTGCAAATACACAAGTTAAAAACAACTTGTTTAAATCTGTAACAAACAATAGTAACAAAACAAGAGGGTGTTTAGGAATGCTTGTTTAAACATGTTGCATATATACAAGTTCAAAACAACTTGTTTAAATCTGTAACAAGTAACAACAGCACATCAAAATAAACAAATAGCTTGAGATACGCTTCTTCAATCGCTTTTTTTTGCATCCTCCTTAAATAGCTCCGCATACTCTTCACTTAATTTTCAGCTTCACCACATTCGATCGCTCTTTTTTTCCTCATACTTCTGAAATAGTAAAACAATAAAAATGAGAATCAAAACCCAAAAGATGCAATGTTCAGTATGAAGCATAAACAAACCTTTTTCTTTGGATGTTATGACCTTTTTTTTGACAATAACTACAAGAATTTTTTTTCTTCAAGTCCAAAGAGACCTCCAAACCAGGTTTTACTCTTATAGCACGTTTTGGGTGACCTTTTGTCTTCACTGGAACAACGGGATCAGAAACTAATAGATGTTGTGGCATGTTCCTTTTTTCTTTGAAAGGCGTTGTTGTGATATGTTCTCTTGTTGCGTAGATGGTATATCATCATCGATATTAGTGTTTAATTCGACGCTAGTCTTCTTTCTTCTACTTTGTTCTTCCAAAAGACCATTAAGAACAACATCAATTTTATTAATGTCATCGAGGGAATCTCGTCCATCTTGCACTATTTTGTTGAATTTTGCTCGAATGAACCATATAGTTAATAAAGTAACTTCTTTTGTAGCAATATCAGTTTTACCTCGCCATCGGGTTTCAATACCTCCCACCTTATATGTTGCCTTCATAGTCCACCTTGGTATAATGTAATGGTCTGGAATGGTTGTTAAAGACTCTCGTCTCATGATGTAGAGAATAATTTTGCACAAGATTCCAGAAGTCTCAAACCTTGCACACGAACAAGTAACAAAAATGGCCGAAGTAACATTGTATTCAACGGTTTTCCAATTTTCCTTATTACCTTTCAAAAACCCGACACGGTATATAACCTTAACACCATCTGTGCTTAATATTTCATGACCACTATCAAAACTACCCTTCCACTCTTTCTTAAATATATCATAAATATTTCGCGTATAACATGTTGCCGCCATTTCTTCAATCGGATGATTACTATATAATGTAGGCTTTGAATTCAAAGTTCTAAAATCTTGGTCTTTTTCTGCACTTCTTCGAGAACTCGCAGCTTTGTCATACTGGACTACAAACTCATTTAACATGGTCTTAGCATTGACAAAACCATCAAAAAACGAATGTATACTTTCACTCCTTCCACTCGTCATGCCAGCAAAAAATGTATCTTTGAGATATGCTTTTACCCAATGATGACGCAGCTTGAACATGTTTCCCAACCAACTATCATCTTCTATTCTATGTGATATTTCTTTTTCAACTTCTCCCACCCCAATTCAAATTCTTCAACATATTGGCTCTTAACCCACTGTTTGTATGTATCTTCAAAATCATCATATTGAGATCGAAATGGTTGTAGATGCTTTAAAACGTGTCGTTGAATATGCCATGAACAATATCGATGTTTCGTGTTTGGAAAGACTTTTGAAATTGCTTTACCCATTGCCAAATCTTGGTCTGTAATGAGAGCTACACGCGGGCACTCATGCATACATTTTAGAAACTGCTCAAATAACCATTTAAACGTTTTTTCCGTCTCATTTTCCAACAACGCGGCTCCGAGTAGAATAGATTGGTCATGGTGGTTCACTCCAACAAATGGTGCAAATGGAAAACTAAACTTATTTGTCCTATAAGTTACATCAAAAACAACAACATCACCGAATTGGCAATAAGATGTTCTTGATCTCCCATCTGCCCAAAACACATTTTGTAGTACGCCATCTTCATTTATGTCCATTGCGAAGTAAAAATCTTTATCCAACTCGGCCTTTTCTTTAAAATGCATGATAATTCCATGACATTCTTTGCCTAAGTTACATTTTCTCTATTCACTCACAATAGCACAACATTGAACTCGAGTGAGTTGTTCCTCTTCACCACCTCTAAAGGCATTAATTATTTTAGTGATTTCAGAAGGCTTCATCCCTGCTTTTGACAATAATGTTACAACATCTTTGCATTCATTGGAACGATGAAAGATGCTATGAGACCTTTGCTTGATTACTTTTGATGGAGAATCAAAAGGGTGATTATGTTCATCACTAAACTGGTCTACAACCCACTCACCTTCACTTGATAATGTCACTTGCATTAGGGCCTTACAACCAGTTCGCGTAATACAACGACGTTTTACATCACCGCGTAACTGACTTTTATCATTCATATCCATAAAACCTTCCTTGTTACATAAAAATATTCGCCGATAAACTTCGTTTGTATCTTTTTATTTATTAAGTTGATGCTTTCGAATACCAAAACCCTTCGATAGACCATACTCGTTGTAAAAATCATATGCATCATCAGAAGTGGAAAATGTTCTTCCTAGTATAGTATACCTTAAAGATCCATTGTATATATGTGTAGCATCTATTACTTCTTCTTCCATAAGATAACCATTGTTGTCGATATCATCGATTAACGTATGTTCAAATTCATCATTATTTTCATCTATTCATAACAAAAATTAAGAATAGTAAGACATCTAAAATTATGTTCATCTTATGCATAAAAGCAAGATAGTACACAAAAATAACCTACTTAAAAAACATTTCAAAGAGAAGAAAAAAATAACAAATTCAACAAGGAATAATATGATTAAACCTGATATGATTTCATCTTCTTGATTTGGATCGGTCCTTGAAAAACTCATGGAGTTGAACATAATCTTGTTTTGTTAACTATTGTGTAGTATTTTAATCTAAAAATGGAACCAGATACAAGAATACAGCTATATGATATGTTCTTGCAATTTTTTTGGCGGGAGATTTTGGCACCCAAAATTGATGATGGTAAAGAGTACTCAACAAGATATGTTTATTTGAGATAACAGAGAGAAATGAAGGAGTGTTTGAAAGGGGTGTAATTGTAATCTTTATAAAAGTGGTGTTCTTTTTTGTCAAAAAAAAGTAGGCAATTGCCTACATGTTAAAGCAGGCAAGATTTCCCCTTAATTTATACTAGATAAATTAATATCGATTAATTAAAACTATAACTCTTGTATTAACATATAGAGTTGAAGTCTCATCTCACATAAGTAGGTCGAGGCGTGGACAATTTCTTTACAGGACACATGTAGCTACTGATAACCAATGATGATGATGATATTAAGTAGTAAATGACCTAGCAACACTTTGATGACGTATGCATTCCCTGAGCATCGCACCATAATGTAATGCCATATCTGGATTTTCATAACTGAATGAAAAAACATACAAGAAGATAGGTCAAAATCATAATTACGGTTCAAACAAAAGATATAAGAAGTCACTGTACTCATATATGGAAAATATCTCATAGGAGCATATCTCTTAGGAGCAGGGAAGGGATAAGTGGAACATCTCCATTTAGAGAGATGGTAAAAAGAAGACAAGTATATAACTACAAGTGTACTAAAGGAAGGTTTACAATTCTTATTTAGGATGCCCCATATAAATCTTTCATATATCATATGGTAGTCTTATCATTTTGCCCCTGGAAGCAGCCTCCCTTCTTTCGGGGGTTTATCCTGGGTAAGGGTAGGGTAGGGGTATGATATGTCTACATTCTAACTCCCCCCGTACCCCGCCCGCGTGGAAGGTGTTGGTAAAAAAGCTATAGTGATCATTGTGGGTCGGGTTTGAAATTAAAATGTTAGTAATAAAGTGAGAAATATGGGTTAATAATAACAATGTACAGACTGACCCTGAAGCTAAGATATCCATGAGATCGATATTAGCCTCCAAATAGTCGCAGGCAATCAAGCAGGAGTGGACCTGCTGGCGTTGGAGGTTTGCAACAATTTGAGTAGCATCCTTGCGGGCCTAGAAAAAACAAGTATATTATGGTTTAGAAATAGAAATGAAATGAAAATTAGAAAGTAAAGTAGAAAGTGTAATTAGTTACTTCTAGGTTCAATTTGGGGAGACATATGATGAAAAGGCACAGTGTTTTTGGAGAGTGTTTTGTTTAAAGAAACCACATGAAAAGGCTTTCACCCGAAACCACATAATTCCCTATCTTTAAACGTGATTATCATGTAGTAAACGGGATCATGTAAACAATACAAGATGTGAACATACAACTTCCTCATAAATCATCTGACGATGTCGAAAATCCCGGCTGATAAGAACCGTTAGCGAGCAGGAGTCACTTAACCGCAACTTCAAATCCGAACAAATTACGACCTAATTCAACCCGAAACCACATCGATCCAGTCAACACCTAATGTTTTCATTGAAGCATTTTATCAAACACTAGGGACACAACTACTAATGCTAACATAGAAGCATTTTATCAAACACTTGCGCACGCGCTAAAAAATGCACAATATCAAAATACATTTTCGATTAAAATGACCATAATCAAAATCACCATAATCATAATCAAGCTATATTATCATTATGAAACCTAATTAAAACCTAAATTTACAATTAAAATCAAATCCACGAGTTAAAGCCTAATTTCATCATAATTAAACATCATGTAACACTACAACAACACAATATCGAAAAATAAACAAAATTAAAAAAATTTACCGAATGGAGTGACGATCTACGGTGAGCTTCGATTAAATCTATAGTGACCTTCGATTAAACCCTAACGAATTGAGTGATGATCTTGTGAACTATATGATTGAGTGAGTGTGAGAGTGATGATTAAAGCCATAAAAAATTGAGTGATTTGAGTGAGTGACGATTTAGGGAAATGGGGAAACTGATTTTTATGAAAAAAGGGTTACGTGAGTAAAAAGGTGTCAAAATATTTTATCTTATTTAGTCAAAGTATAAATTTTTTTGTTGTTGCAGTAGTCAAAGTATAAATTAAAACTGTGTCACAAGTTAATAAGTATAAGTGGTTTTAATCAGAAATTGAGAGTATAAAGTTTTTACAAAATAGTTTGTTAAAAAGTTTGAAGAGTAAAAGTAAACTTCACTTTAATACACTTGAATTTTAACGATCTTGTAAAAAAAAGCCTTGTATTTACATTTTCAACAAGTTCACGTACGGGAGCAAAGATCGGACTGAAATATTCGGTTCACGTCTGGATCAGTCCACGTCAGGTCCGATCCAACAAAGTATAACGGCCAGTTTTGCTTAAGACTGAAGAATATTTTACGGGTAAGCCAATAAGAGTCGATGAGTCAGATATGATATGGTTGCATTATACGACAAGTGAAATACGTAGATGGAAGGAAGCAAAGAATTTTGTAACATTTTGTTTTTTTGAGGATGAAGATATTGAAGTGAAGGAGATGGGTATAAGAGCTGTTTGTGATGAAGATTTAGATCAAGAAGGAGACTTGAGTATGTTCAAAGACCTCCCAACTCTATCACAACATGGTGGGGGCCTTGTGCCTGTTTGGGGATTATCGCATCGACTGGTCATGGTAGTCTAATAAAAAACCTTTAATAAAATTAGAATAATTTATATGTCAAACTACATGACCCCTATATATTGTATTTTTATTTGGTCTATTTATTTAATAATCGTGGATAAATCCATGTCTTTGGTTTAGATAGAGTGATTTCGTGGAGGAAATACCCACAGGCTGTTTGATGAAGAATAGATTAAGAATAGATTGTGGTGTCTTGAAGTTACGATACAGTAAGATAATAAACATTGCTGCAGTTTTTCTTTGCTGCAGTGCTCTTGCTGATGCCAGCTCGACCAACAATTGAGACATGTTTTTGTTATTAAACATTTGTTTTGATTGCTGAAGACGTTATTCTTTGATACCTGCCTTTTGTATCTGTTCTTCGTTGCACTAATAGCTTAATATCAGTTCCTTGAGGTAGCTGCCTGGACATGCTAGATGTATTTCGACCCATTTGCATACGGGTCAGATTTTGACCCCTTTCCAAAATTACATCTTTTAGCATTTGTGTGTGTATATATATGCTTTAGCTTTAGGTGTTTTTCATACTTTACTTGACTTAATCCTTAAGCTTGCTTTATGGCGTAAGATTAATGGTTTGAAAAAACTTATTTATACTAATATTTTAAGCCGATTGAAATCCGAAAAAAACTTTTCCTATAGACGCTTTCCCGCATATGAATTTACATTACTAATTTACAAGGCTTAATATAAAGGTTAGCCAATGATTCTAGTTCAAGATTGCCTTACCCTCTTCAAATATGTCTTGTGTTGGAATATGACCATATATGATTAATATATGTCCAGAAATATTTTCGAGCCTAAAGGGACGCACACGTTTATATGTAAAATGACGAGTAAATATATTAAGATAATATATTAAGTGTATAACAAACGATCGTTAAATGTTAACGAGTATTAAATAATTAGTTAAACGTTTAAAGGTTAAACGTGAGGGACTAATTATAAATAAATCGAAGAATGAAGGGTTCGGTTTACCCTTTTTCCCCTAGTCGGCTAGAGAGACTAATCCCACAAGGATTAGGAAGCTTGGTCTATAAATATGGTTTTAGTTTTTCATTATTAACATAACTTGAAAAAACCTAAACCTAAAAATCGACTATCCCTTTTCTTTCTTTTGTCGACCGGCTTCAAAAGGCTTTTGGGGTCTTTGGTTTTGTCTTCATGATCGAACAAACAAACCGGACATCCTATGGGGTTTTGTTTAAGTTCGATCATCACCACTTGGTGATTCCTTGTTCGTAAGTTGATAGATTCAAGAGACGAAGAAGATCGTTTTGTTATACACTACTAGTACTAGCATACCTCGTCGTTTGCTAAGAACGTATAGTGTGTGGAAGCTTAGAGGAATCATACATTTGATTCTTCGTGGTTTCACGCGTGGTATTATACACACGCGTATAAAGAAGACGGTGTTTACGGTTACCTATAACGGTGTATCGTTTCTAGCTAAAAGGTAAACAATCTTCTATCTTTGTTAATTAATATGTTCTACACGTAATCATTAATTCCGCTGCGTACTAGTGTTAATTAATTGTTAATTAGATCATAAAACCCAACAGTGGCATCACGAGCCATCGTGTAGAATATTTAATTACAAGGGATAAAATTGGACAAATAAGGGTTTCGTGATTAATTTGAATGCCCCGGTGGGCGTTTGATGTTAAAAAGATTTGATCTTGACAGTTAATAAAACTAATTAGACAAAATCTAGGTTGTATGCAATTTTATATAAAACTTAAAGTATTAATTATTAATTGTTTTAAGTTTGTTAATTGTTAACGGAAATCCATGATAAAATCATGCAAATTTATCATGGATTGATATTTGATATAGAAATCCTGTTAATTGTTAAATGGATTTGGTGTAAATATGATCTAGATTCACATAATTTAAAAAAAAATTCTTAATGGTAAGATCCACGATTCAAGAATTCGGGAAGACCCTTATTATTGAATTAATGGGGCCTAAAATTGTTAAAAAGATTTATGTGCTATGTGGTGTCTATTCATATATGGCTTACGCAATCGATTAATTCGATGTATGTGGCCGGAATCATTGGATGATGGAGCCCTATGTGAATAAACACATGTTTTAATTATTAGATAATTAGGATCATATTTAAATGTTTGCATGACTTAATTGTTAAGTGTGTTTCAAATAAATGTTATTTAGATTAGTTCATGTTTATATGTTTTATTTTAAGTATGACTTGTGAGAAAATAAAAGGGTTTTTCGGAAAACAAATATAAACATGACTAATGATTATCGAAATAAGATTTATCATGGACTATATATTGCAAAAAGTCAAAAATGGATCCGGCTTACATCCGGTGTAAAATCTTCCATGATTAGACTAGCAATTTATAGTTCATAATGTGTTTTAAATTAAAGTTTTAATTTTTATCAATGACGTAATTTGCAAAAGTACTATATAGTTGCAAGGATAAGGTTCGGGGAGACTCATCAAGACTTCGGTCTTGTAGATACCATTACCCTATAATACCTGACTACGTTGTAGTTTCCTTACCTTGTATACTATGTAGGAAGTCGCGAATGGTCTAGGGTTTGAATGATTTTTAATCATTCTTTAATCTTTTCCCGCGATAAAAAGAAAATCTTTACATTTAAACACACGTTGAATCGTCAATTTTAAGGTATCACTATTTATGTATAAGATACAAGGATAATAGGTGATACCGTAATAATAACTTAATTGAGTAAAAGTTTTTATTAAAATAAATGTTACGAAGATGTATGCATGCTTCTTCGTACATATTTGACACGTCAAATGAAGTACCCTTTTTCAACTAAGTTGTTTGCCATCCAATTTGTAAAAACACTTGTTGATTGCTCTTTACTATGCGTGAGACGTGTGTAGATTTGCAATCACAAGGTAAGTATACGCTTTTCCGTGAGACGATGAGTGTTACATAATTACTGTTTTTGATTGGATGACTTAGCGTTGTTATGGTTAGACCTGTTAACACGCGGCATAGATGGGATGAAACATGCTTACTAGATATTAATGTAATAAAGTAAGTCCCATTTGGTTTAGGAGTTGCAATAGTTGCGAACTATCAATCGTTGATTACCTCTTGAATACACCATCACTAGCAGATCAACTAATGTGGTGGGGGTATGTCAAGTTGGGTCCTAACCTTAGAAAATTAATACCCACGTTTTAATAAACGTAGGTAAATTAATTTTCTTCAAGGAGTATTATCGAAAATACTAATTCTTGAACTTTCTATGTTTTGTAGATGGCACTACCTGTTCAAAACATAAACCATTCGGCTTTCAGGTCGATGTTCGATAAAGAAAAACTTTCTGGTAATAATTTCAATGACTGGTTTGCTCGACTTAAGCTGGTCTTGAGAGTCGAGAAGAAAATGTATGTCATTGAACAGCCTTTACCTCCTGCCCCTGAGCCCGTTGCTGAACCAGAGATTGTGGCTCAGTGGACAGCTCTCTATGATGCTCATACTGAAATAGCTTGTCTTATGCTTGGGAGTATGACTCCTGAACTACATAGACAGTTTGAAATGATGTATCCGTATGACATGATACATGAGCTTCGATCTATGTTTGAGAAACAAGCTGGAGTGGAGAAGTTTGACTTAATCCAATCATTCCATGCTTGCAAACAAGAGGAGGGTAAACCAGTTGCTGACTATGTCCTTAAGATGAAAGGATATGTGGAGAAACTGGAACGTCTCGGTTATGTGCTACCACAAGATATCACAGTAGGCTTGATTTTGAATGGCCTGACTAAGGATTTTGTGGGATTTGTAAGAAATTACAATATGCATAACATGGGGAAGACGATTGGTGAAATTCATGCTATGCTTATTGAGTATGAGAAGGGTTTACCAAAAAAGGCTGAGACACCCCAAGTAATGATGATTAAAGGGGGTAAAATCCAGAAGGCCAAAAAGAAATCGCTTAAAGCAAAAGGTCAAAAGGTTAAAGGCAAGAGAAACGATAAGAAGGATTATATCTCTCAGCCCAAAAACCCTAAGCCTGCTGCTATAGAGCGCCCAGCTAAGGATGATGCCTGCCACCACTGTAAGGAGGTAGGACATTGGAAGAGGAATTGTCCTACATATCTTGCTGAGTTGTTAAAGAAGAAGAAAGTTGGCTCTGCCAGTTCTTCAGGTATCTTTGCAATAGAATTATTTTCTTTTCCTAATAATAATTCCTGGGTGTATGACACTGGTTGCGGTACTCATATTTGTATCACAAAACAGGGATTTAGGATTGAAAAGAAGCTGAAACGAGGATCTCTTTACTTGTACGTGGGCAATGGAGTTCGTGCACAAGTAGAGGCAATTGGAAGTTTTGACTTAGTTTTGCCTAATGGCCTTGTAATTTGTTTAGACAATTGTCATTACGCACCTACTATTACTAGAGGTGTTGTTTCAGTTTCTTGTTTGGTAGACAACGGATTTGATCATTGTTTTACTGATTATGGAATTTCAATTTCAAAGAATGGTGTTCATTATTTTGATGCTATTGCTTGTAATGGGATTTATGAAATTGATATGCATGATCTTGTACCAAACGTTAATTCTATTTATAATGTTAGCAACAAAAGAGTCAAGCATAACTTGGACTCTACTTATCTATGGCACTGCCGTCTTGCGCATATTAACAAGAAACGTATTAAACAGCTGCAACAAGATGGGCTGTTAAAATCAACGGATGATGAATCTTTTGATAAATGCGAATCTTGTTTATCTGGCAAGATGACAAAGAAACCTTTTCCTCATAGTAACGAAAGGGCAAAAGATCTACTTGGAATCATACATACTGATGTTTGTGGTCCACTTAGACATGTGTCTAGACAAGGTGCTAGCTACTTCATTACATTCACAGATGATTATAGCCGTTATGGTTATGTTTATCTTCTTAAACATAAACATGAGGTCTTTGAAACGTTCAAAGTGTTTAAAAATGAAGTTGAAAATCAACTCGGGAAGACCATTAAGGCAATACGATCAGATCGGGGTGGCGAATACATAAGCCAAGAGTTTAAAGATTATCTAAAAGCTAACGGAATTGTTCAACAGCTTACTCCTCCATACACACCACAACATAATGGAGTGTCTGAGAGGAGAAACCGCACTTTGTTAGATATGGTGCGATCTATGATGAATCTTACAACTCTACCTTTATCCTTTTGGGATTATGCTCTAGAGTCTGCAACACGCATTCTCAATATGGTTCCAACTAAGAAGGTTGACAAAACACCATATGAATTGTGGTATGGAAAAGTTCCAAACTTGTCTTACTTAAAGGTCTGGGGATGTGAGGCTCTTGTGAAGAGAGATACGCCTGACAAACTCGAACAAAGATCTGTTAAGTGTATCTTCATAGGATACCCAAAGGAAACGATGGGTTACTATTTCTACTTCCCACCTGAAAACAAAATTGTTGTTGCAAGGTATGCTGAATTCTTTGAGAAGCGTCTCATAAGTCAAGAAATCAGTGGGAGGGCGGTAGATCTTGAAGAAATTCAAGAAGAAGAAGATACAACACCTTCTGAAATCACTAGCAACATTCCTCAAGAGGTGGAGGGTTTTGAACCACCACAAGAGGAAGTGATTCCGATTCGTAGGTCCGAAAGGACACATCGAGCTCCAAACCGCTTATGTCTAAATGTAGAGGTGGAGGAGCATAGTCTAGGGGATCTTAATGAACCCACTAGCTATAAAGCCGCAATGTTGGATTCAGAATCTAATAAGTGGATTGATGCTATGAATGCGGAAATACAATCCATGATGGACAATATGGTATGGGTCCTGGTCGATCTTCCTCCTGGTTGTAAGACCGTTGGGAGCAGGTGGCTTTTTAAGAAAAAGACTGACATGGATGGTATTGTACACGTCTATAAAGCTCGTCTTGTAGCAAAGGGTTACACTCAACTCTACGGGGTTGATTATGAAGAAACGTTCTCACCTGTCGCTGACATTAGAGCTATTAGAATTCTCATATCTATAGCAGCATACTATGATTATGAGATATGGCAAATGGATGTTAAAACAGCCTTCTTAAATGGTTACCTTGATGAAGACATCTATATGGTGCAACCTGAAGGTTTTGTTGATCCTAATCATCCCAGAAAAGTATGCAAGCTTCAAAGATCCATTTATGGTCTTAAGCAAGCATCAAGAAGCTGGAATAAAAGATTTGATGAGGAAATCAAAAGGTTTGGATTTACTCAAAATCTTGATGAGCCATGTGTATATCAAAAGGCTAGTGGGAGAGTAATGTTTACATTCCCTCATCTTGTATTATTATGACATACTCAATCATGGGTACTCCATTCCAATTAACAAAACGTGTAAAAAGATTATCTTGGAAAGTGTTTCGCTATGAAGGATTTGGAGGAAGCAACATTTATTCTTGGAATCAAAATCTATAGAGATAGATCGAAGCGATTAATTAGACTTAGTCAAAATGCTTACATGGATAAGATCTTAAAGAGATACAAGATGGATAATTCCAAACGTGGACATATCCTCATGTAAGAAAGACTTGACTTGAACAAATCACAAGGTGCTCAAACACCTGAGAGGTAAGCGATCGCTCAAATAGTACTTACCTTATGCTTCGGCAGTAGGTTCCATTATGTATGCTGTGAGATGCGCTAGACCTGATGTTGCGTTCGCGCAAAATATTACAAGCCGGTTTTAACAGAATCCAGGTTAACCTCACTGGACTACTATGAAAAACATTCTTAAGTATCTAAGGAATACTAAAGATATGTTCTTGGTTTATGGTGGGAATCCTAGCACAGAACTTAGAGTTGAATGTTATTGCGACGCTGGATTCGAGACTGATAGAGATGACACGAAGTCTCAGACAAGATATGTGTTCATTCTGAATGGAGGCGCAGTAGATTGGAAGAGCTCCAAGCAAAGTACCACTGCAATGTCTGCTACATAATCGGAATACATAGCTGCTTCAGAAGCTGTCATGGAAGCTGTTTGGATGAGGAAATTTATCTCAGGGCTTGGTATAGTACCAACGATAAATGAACCTTTGAATATGTACTGCGATAATTCAGCTGCAGTACATTATGCTAATGGACCGGGGGTTCAGAAAAGCGCCAGACACTATCATAGAAGATATCATTATGTTCGCGAGTGTGTTGAACTAGGCGAAATAAAGATACTGAAAGTTCACACATATAACAATCTAGCTGATCCTTTTACAAAGGCTTTATCAAATAGGAAGCTTACTCAACATGCTAGGAGCATGGGGCTTCGTCCTGCTAGTAGTTTCATGTAAATCTGTGTTTTAGTATTTGGATAAGAGATGTAAAACAATTTTATTTTATGATAATGATACGTTGGTTTTTGTTATTTTATATTATATATTGTGTCATATATTTGCATGTTTAAATCTGTGAATAATAATAGTTATTATTCTAAATTAATCCGTTGTCAATTAACAATATGAGAATATTGTTAAACTAAGACAATTCTGAGTGATTGGTGATATTGGAGATATTAAGGATAAGTTTACCAAACTCACATGATATTCATAAGATGAATATTAGATTTCCCCGCCACAAGAATATCACTTTATGGATCGGCGTCATCAAGTGAATCTTGTACGTGATTTTATTTACATAAATCCTTAGACTTGAGATGCAAGTAGGTTTAGCATATGTGGGTATCCCTTCCTGATATAGTTTAAGTTGTCCTGAATAAGGTAACTAATAAGGGCTATGTCAGAATGGTTATGCCACATGATGACTAGACACTTGTAGTCAATATAGAATTTGTTCCTTCAAATTGTTGAAGAAGATACTACTGGGCCCCTCATAGAAATAATCAGATGTGTGTATGGCCGTACCTGAAAACTCAATTAGATTTGTCTCATTGATTTTCAGTAATCTTGATTACTTCATATATGAGAAACAGAATCGTTAAATATGGAATGACATTGATCCATATCCAATTTAACAAGGTATCAAAAACAAAGAGATTATAAATTCATAAATCATTTGTTCATGCCCTGTGAAACCACACTCGGATGTTTTTGGGAACATTGGCGTGTTGCTAGACGCTTACCAATGTTATTATATTATTCATACATGTCCAAGTGGGAGCTGTTGGAATATGACTATATATGATTAATATATGTTCGGAAATATTTTCGAGCCTAAGGGGACGCACACGTTTATATGTAAAATGACGAGTAAATATATTAAGATAATATATTAAGTGTATAACAAACGATCGTTAAATGTTAACGAGTATTAAATAATTAGTTAAACGTTTAAAGGTTAAACGTGAGGGACTAATTATAAATAAACCGAAGAATGAAGGGTTCGGTTTACCCTTTTTCCCCTAGTCGGCTAGAGAGACTAATACCACAAGGATTAGGAAGCTTGGTCTATAAATATGGTTTTAGTTTTTCATTATTAACATAACTTGAAAAAACTTAAACCTAAAAATCGACTATCCCTTTTCTTTCTTTTGTCGACCGGCTTCAAAAGGCTTTCGGGGTCTTTGGTTTTGTCTTCACGATCGAACAAACAAACCGGACACCCTATGGGGTTTTGTTTAAGTTCGATCATCACCTCTTGGTGATTCCTTGTTCGTAAGTTGATAGATTCAAGAGACGAAGAAGATCGTTTTGTTATACACTACTAGTACTAGCATACCTTGTCGTTTGCTAAGAACGTATAGTGTGTGGAAGCTTAGAGGAATCATACCTTTGATTCTTCGTGGTTTCACGCGTGGTATTATACACACGCGTATAAAGAAGACGGTGTTTACGGTTAACTATAACGGTGTATCGTTTCTAGCTAAAAGGTAAACAATCTTCTATCTTTGTTAATTAATACGTTCTACACGTGATCTTTAATTCCGTTGCGTACTCGTGTTAACTAATTGTTAATTAAATCTTAAAACCCAACATCTTGTTACTTTGATACTCAGTCTAAGTACATACGTCGATTTCTCTTCCGGTCTCAGCCCTTTCCTCTCCGGATGCTTTAATGTTAACAGTACTTGAATAATTTGTAAAACGCTTATCAGTTCCTATATATAACTACCATTTCTAAACATTACTTAGACATAGTCCTGACTTGAGCTTGAGTTTCATGATTGTGCATATGCAGCTCAATCAGTGGAATGTACTACTGTAATGATATAAAAACAAGTTACTTGATCAGATCCAATATAGAGTGTTAACAAGTGCCAAATTAGTAGACCGACAAACAATGAGACAAACTAGAGACGCCTACCCACAAACAAACATCTCTCTAAAGCATTCGAACATATGAGTGTTTATTTAGGATACTAGCATGAATGGACCACCACATCAGCTATCGTTCTGGAAGTAAAATAATCAAGTGTTACTAAATAGAAAGAGTTCCTATTAAGAGGTTGGGTATACGTATCGGTAAAATAAATTTTAAGTTAATATTGTGATGGAGAATAGATGTTTATAACACCCAATAGTAGCTTGCAAATAGACAGTGAATTAACTCACCAACAACCGAGGAAATCCAGTGCCATGCAACAAAAAAAATCCCGTTGTTAGGAAAGATTACGGGTCTTTTTTTTTGAGATTGAGATACTGAGATATTAGAGTTATTATAATATTATATACGAGGAAATTGATTGTTTTAGGTGTATAATGTTCAACTTAAGTTGAAAAACTTTAAGAAACGAGATTGATAATTTTGTTGATTAAGTCTACTGAAGGAAGATTACAAGAAAGTAGACTTAATTTAGGATGCCTACAAAATATATATAGCTGTATATGTAGAAAGACATTATCATGTGGGTCCTTTCTAAGAGAATTAAAAAACTATTACTAGTCAATATTTATTGAGCTATGCTACATCCACAAAAGAACCACAAAGAAACATCCACAAAATGAGGTGACATTTTTTGATTGGTGACTTTTCAAATAATTTCTCTCTCTTATCTTTGATTAACCAAATCAAAACATGACACTTCATGTTTGTGGATTTTTCTTTATGGTTTTTTTGTGAATGTAGCATATTCCATATTTATTTGTTGATTGTTTTTGCATCTGTTTCTATTTATGGCTTTAACTGATATTGAAAAATTAAGTTGTTATGCAGTAGGTATTGCATGACTTAAATACATTTATTTTTGCTAAAATTTCAGCTATAGGTCTCAACTTTGTAGCCTATTCCACCATTAAAGTTAACAAGGTTTTTAACCCGCGCTCCGCAGCGGAGCGCGGATTTTCTGTTTTTGTTGCGATGGTCTTTGTTTTGTTTGTTTTGCGTTAGGTTTCACGCCGCGACAAGTTTATAATTAATGCATAATCAGATATGTTTGTATTGGCACGAATCCTAAAATATGAATATAAGTTCATCAGATAATTAAAAATCCTAAGATGTGGTGTTAGTTTATGTATCTTTTGTGTATTTGGAAACATAGCATTAAACTCATGCTGTAAACATAAACGGATCACATAAGGTAAAGTGTGCATACCGAAAGTAGTGGTAAAGGAAGTAAGCTACATTCTTAGTAAATTTTATGTAAGTACTAAAGTATCAGAATAAATACACAAAACAATCTGCATTTTCCAAGGTTTGTAATCTCTCGCAAGGGTTTGACGTGTTCAGTTTTCATACTGTTTACGCAAATAACCCACCTTGTCACCTGTATACTCCCATCCAACAAACCATTTGAGCCTAAGTCACCTTCTTGTCTATTCACCAAGCCGAAACTACACATTGACTGGAACATACTCCGCCTTCTTGATGCATTACTGGCCCAGATATTAATGCCCTTATCTTGTAAAATCTGACGATGAAAAACATGAAGATATGAGTTACATTCAATACCAAGGGGTACTAAGGATCAATATATAGAGCTTCAAGAATTTGACCAAATGATGGTCTGCACAAAAGCAAATAATAAGTGGAAAGCAACAATGGAATAAAAAGGATACATGGTCCTCTGAGGCGATGAATCTATTAGTTGCAGAAGACATCCATGCTCTGTCCTTCTTCGTTTTGCATCTCAATAACAACAAAAATTATAAAGAACGCTTAAAACTAACATGTTAATACAATAACATTATTTCAACTTATTTTGTGTTAAATGACTTCTGGTTATCTCAGCTTATTTTAGTATAAATAGGCAATTTTGAATCAGAAGGTTATTTAAAAGTGTTTAAGCATATCCAAACACCACCTTAATCGTTGGTTCAAGTCGATAACATGGTTAACCTTGTATCATTCAAATTTGCACCAGCCTCGATTGGACCTCCTTATAAAATGTTTGTTGACTTAGTATCATAGTAGATATAAAAGAAACGTCTACATTCGTATCACCATTTTTCAAATAACCATTTTTATGTCTATACATACATCAGGGATGCTTAACACTAACCCCTTAGCTATTTATTTCTCTTCAAACAGTTCTTACTTGTGATATATAGCAGTATCGTATAGGTGTCGGTTTCAGAGGAATTAGATAATCACCCATTTTTCCGCAGTGGTACACGCTCTCACAAACTTTCATTTCTTATTACTTTACACCACGTGCTGCAAATATGTTCTGATATATAGCAGTATCCTATACGTGTCAGGTTCGGAGGAATTAGATAGCTTAAACACTTTTAAATAACCATTTTTATATATAGGAGTATCCTATAGGTGTTGAACGATTAATGGATGCTTAACACTAAGGATACTAAGGATGTTTAACGATTTTATACATAGCAGTATCCTATAGGTGTTTAATGATTAAGGGATGCTTAAACACTTTTAAATAACCGTTTTTATGTCTATACATACATCAGGGATGCTTAACACTAACCTGGTCCGCACGCGCCCGCCAGAATGCCTCCTTGGTTCACCACCGACTTTGTTGTGATACTTGTAGCATCCATAAATCGACAACAAAGATCCAATATGTACATACAAACACAAAGACAGAAAATACATAAATGCATGGAAATAATTTTAAAAAAAAAGAAAAAACAGCTCTAATAAAGAAAATCAACACCAATGAAAAGTATGTCTTGACTTCCCTGTTTCCTTATTTCGCCTTCTCTTTCGGCCACTCTAGTGCACACACTGCATTTTCAATTTAACACCAATGTTCCACAGGTTAATATCAATCCCAAATATAAGCACAAAATGTAACATCGATATCCTATGGGTGTTCAGTTTAACATCAATCCCAAAACCAACATAATGAACAACAAAATCAACTAACAAAAACTAAAATCCATAAAAATCAAAACTTTATATATCTATTCCTATACAACCATGCATATATTTCTAATAAACAATCACCAAAAACGAAACCCCATTTTCTTTATATAGACATGAAGACACACAAATTGGGTAAAAAAGCCTACCTCGAACATAGTGAAAGGCCAAGACCGCCGTATGATTATCGCCGGAACATCCAACTATCACCGATCAACAAAAGCTAAATCAAATAATCACCATCAACCTGTTAAAAACACGAAATTCAAAATCACATCAATATATAAAAACATATGAAAACAAAATAAATTAAAAAATCTACAAAAACCTAATAGCTTTGCATGTGTAATCTGCATCATGTGTAATCTGCATCTTAGAGAAAGATGGAGAGAGAATCGGTTGGTTTTCTTAATCTGGTTTTTTCTATGTGTTTTTGTTTTTTTAATGAGACAATGATTTTGGTAAGAATAGGGACGGTGGATCTGTGAGAAAGACAATGGAGACAATTCAGTGGCGCAAATTCAATTGGCTGATAGCACCAAAAACCCAAAATTCAGTGGCACAATACAGAAACTGGATAGACATGAAGGAATATGAGTGTTTAAAAGATGTGTATCTTGTAGAAAAATGCGATAAAACCCGAAAAGAAATGGTTTTAGTTTATCACCAATATCAAACTGATATGCATATTTGCGTAAAAAGATCAAACACCCTCTTAAAAGTCTTGCCTTGGCTGGCATTTGTCATATCACCCTTTATTTCCCTCAAGATTTAAGAAATGGACAGAAAAGTAAAAGCATTTTGTTTCTAAAAGTTGGGTTTTATTTTTGCTCATTCTTCGTCAGCTTCCATCACATCCCTATCTAGTAATCTAAAGATGGAAATTAGATAAGATATAATCTCAAAGTAGACGAATTATACAAAAGAGTTGATGAATTTTATTATCAAGTGCAAGATACAATATATATGATTCACCAATAAGAAGCCCAAAAATAGAAAATAATATTGAAGTTTTTTAAGGCATCCAAGATTCAGACTTTTGTTTTGCAGTTTAATAAACTTATTACTCGAGTAAGATACCTCAGCATATTTAAGGCCTTAAGTCTTTCTCCTCTTTCACTTCATCTTTGCCTAAAAAAATAAGCACGTAAAGAAATTATAAAGCTACTGTGTTGACATAACTTCAGCAAAGGTGAATGCACATGTAATAACCAATATACAAATAATTATTTGCATTTTCGATCCTAACTATAACTTGTGGCAAGTTGATTACAACCACCTGAAACTTTATAGCAAATACTAAAATTTCATACCGTGCAATACTAAATATTGTTCCAATAATAGGACACA
>BQNB010074092.1:2017-27079 GCA_026074375.1 Tanacetum coccineum
TGGGTCAATCAGTGCGCGTTACCCTGTGGGGTTCTCTTGGAGAGTTGTTGATCGAAAAAAGGACCATTCAGCAATTAGACACTTCGCCCGGATTATCAAACGCCTCCATCTCAGCAATTAGAGCATTCAACTGAGCAATTTGATTGCTTGATGTTTGGACTTCTTCCCGCATTTGAAGAACAAAGCGCCGTGCTTCAGCAATTTGTTGTCCCAAGAAAAACTTCATGTAACCATCCACGGAACGAGATTAATGCCGGTTATTCACACACAGTGGAGCAACTACAACTCTTGCAATTCCATGCAATAAACTAACTAAACCCTCCATGTTTTGAACTAACCGAAACTAAACCCCCAAACTAACAAACTCAACCCTTCTAACTTATATTAAACCAAAAACCAACCTCATACTCCATTTCACACCACATAAAACACACACACAAATAATGCACATTTATAAACATACATTTATAAAAAACATGAACCATAAATAATCAAATACAGAAAGTAGCTCAGCAATCGAATTTAACCTAAACACTAACCCGGTGCAACGCACGGGTGTCGACACGCCTCGTTACTACTAAGGTGGAAATTGTTATAATATAGTAGCAATTATTAGTGTGTTAAAGTGTAATTAGTCTATGTACATGGATTTGTTGGTACTTATTTCACTAGAGTTATGATTAGACTTAAACTATGGTTCTTGGTGTGCAAGAAAAACAAGGTAACTACGGATCGAATTCCATAAGAATTGTTCCCCATCATCACTATAAATAGATGTGAGGGAGGATGTTAGTTGGAACATTCTTCCTTACTCATTCATTAGTTAACACAATGTAATGTTTAAGGTCACATGTATGGTTACTTTGAATCAATATTCCGCACTAGATTTCAAGGTTTGTAGGTTTTTTTATCTAACAATTGGTATCGAATCCTTGTTCGAGAAGAAGGCATCACACAATGAGGGGAGAGACAAAACAAGAGAAAAAAAACCGTTTATGGTTCGTCGAATTTTGCGCAGCTGTAGTAGAAATGACACTGCTAGTTCGTTAACCATCGAATTTTTACGAAAGTCAAATGTAGGTTTAAGACACATAGATCTAGGTTCTCACCATAGGGATCTTGCATCAAAGCACCGAGTAGGGAGATAAAACATGTCGAGGTTGGCTGGACGTATAAGATTTTTATGTTGTTTTTCGGTTATTGTTTGCTCTTGTTGTGTTGATATAAGGTGTCTGAAGCTAGTTTGATCAAAAGAAAACTTAAGGTGCAAGTTTCAGTTTTATTAAGGGTGTCTTGAGGTGCAATGATGCGGGTGGTTACAAACACCAAAGTTTTACAATCCCCTAGGCAGTGTACCTAATCATTGCAGTGTAGTATAGGCAAGACCCGGGGAGGTTGTTATCGTTCTCTAGGGGAATAGTTTGGGTTGGCTCGAATCGAATGTCACTATGGTATAAGGGTTGAGAGAAGATTATTTTTGTGTTTTTTTGTTTTTTAGAAAGCAAGTAAAATCTCGGTTTTAAAGGGGGTTTGATTAAACTAATTATCTAATAAACTACTTTTAACTAATCTAACTATGTGGAAACTCGTAAAGGAAAAAAACTTGTTCACTTAATCATGCATTACTCCTTAGATTGCTCTTCCTAATCCTATTGCCCGTCACCTTTGCGGTGTAATGTGTAAGTATTTCCTAATTCATGAACGAATTACACGGACCCGTCATCTATGCAATACTCCGTTAAAACAACCCACAAGTAAGGTAATATGAAGAGTATTACAAGGCTCCTAAGAGTGTATTACATGCATTGAAACACTTAAAAGGTGATCAACCATATTAGGGCAAGGTAATATGAAGACTATTGCAATGGTATCTATTCTACATAATCACGTTTCCTTAGACGTCTTCGCAAGCAATTACGAAGCTAGTTTTCTAGAGCCTAACGTGCACACCACCAACAAGAAGCAATAGTAAAAGGAATTACAAACCAAGTTTCATGCAATCATAAGCAAACACTAATAAATTTAGCCTAACATTTTAATAGAAAGAGAAGAACGGATAATCAAACAATACATAGACATATTAAAAGATTAAAGGGATAAAAGAACTTCACTTTATTTAATCATGGAGTAATGGTGGATATAATAGGGTTTGAGAACCCTAAAAATGACCTAAAGACTGATAAAATTCGTTCCCCTAATATTCCTCATGAATTCCACACTTTAAAACCAAAAACTAGGGTTTGTATATATAGAAAAGTAATTGCGACAACGTCGTTTGTTAATTACGACGTCGTTGCCCAGCTGAATCTTCTATGAGCTTCTTTAAGTCGGCTACTTCAAATGCCGTCTCAAAAGTCTCTGACGCCATCGCTTGAGCCTTCTGACGCCGTCGCAAGGAATTGTGACGCCGTCTCCACGCACTGTATGCGGATTTTTGAGCCTCTTCGTGAAGAGTTGAAATCTTGTCTGTTTCTTCCCAGTTGAGTTAAAGTCACGTGTATTTCCTCTAAATGCCATCTAAGTGCTAAAAACACAAAAAGAAACGATTAAGCACACATTTTGGAGATATTTACATGATTTAGGGGGGTAAATGACCCCGAAAAAGTGTATAAAATAGCACCTCATCAAATACCCCTACACTTGGGATTTGCTTGTCCTCAAGAGAATGAGCTTTTCTACCTAGTCAATAGCAATATCGGGGAAATTTAACTTACTCAATAAAGATAATTTACGGCATAACCAACTAGACCTCGTAATTAAAAGCACATAAATTATATACTAGCACCTCACATAAGTATTTGGATTCTCTCTTTCTCTCGGGTGTATAATGAATTATAACAATATGAGAAACGGAAAATTAACACTCATTACCTGGCATAGAATATAAATTACCCTAAGCTTAATGAATGACCAAACCTCCATCGCATTGGCGTAAGCACCAAGGAATTACTATCAAAGAGGTCTTTAGATGGTTGTGATGCTTGGGTGTAGGGTAAATGGAAATGGATAGGAAATACTAGGGTGATTTTGAGTGAATTTGGGTGGTGGTGAGTTAATTATATACAAGAATACATGTAAAAGGCGTTTCTAAACCAAAACTCGACCACAATAGGACAAAGATATACAAACTCTACGAAAAACTTCCTTTTCTTGACACTATCTTGACATAAACATAAACATAAGAAAAATGGCAGCCCGTACATTTTTTTTTACTTTTTTATATATATATTTTTCAATTTTTTCTTTCTCTTTCTCTCTTTTTTTCGTATACTTTTGCCCTGCCATGTGTTTGAACATAAATAATACATGACTTGGGGTTTATAATTGCACCCCTATACTTTAGTTTTTAATACTCAATACATAAACTAACCAATGACCCGAATTAGAAGGATCAACAAACATGGAGTGTATTAAGCACGTATGAGGGTAATAATTTGACTTCTTTCCCATTTCTTCATAAAATAAAAACTACCATGAATCCCAACCGTCCCAAAACTGTATACACTAATAAAAGACTCGACTTAGCAACCATGTACTCAAGCAAATAATTACAAAAGTGATAATAATAATGTACTAAAATGAGTACATACAAGGAAGGATAAGGTGATTTGGGTGTAACATTTTGGTTGTGGGTGTAAACAATGCTCTTTATTAATAATCTGGAATTCATCGAAAAATTACGAGAACCGCGAAAATGATAGGCTTAAATGGGTGTACTAGGGGTATCTTGCACTAAAAATGAGTGCATAACAAGGGTGTGGGGATAGTTATATGATCGAGGTGACCATAATAACAATACAAAATACATGTTTAAAACAAGAGTTTATCCTAGTGCCTCTTATCATTTAGCAAATCCTAAGCTTACGGATGCGATCTCACTAGCGGTCTCGAGATGCATCACTAAAACAAGTTCTAGAATTTAATATACTATCAGTACACTATCATAACTTTAACCGATACCAATGCTCTAGAAAAAGCGATAAAACCACACATGCTTGATCAAATCAATGAACGAGACACATGCGATTACTCAAATCCTTAACTCGAGCAAGCTAAAGGCCAAAATTATCTAAGCACCAAAGATAGGTGCTTTTTAATTTCTAAAGATCTAAAGGCGAACCTCATATTTTTGGGGTGAAATTTTTGAGTGGTAGGGTTTTTATGCTTGTAATATAACTCCTATCAAATGAGACGTTATTAATACTAAGTTTTCGTCGGTATGTGCCATAAAAAAATTTTGGGTCAAAATTACCGTCTACGCTACGTTATAGTATATTACTTATCTTTTTAAGGACAAAGCAAATGCAATTGAAGGAATAGTTTTCTAAGGCTTTATTCCCCCTACACTTATTCTTAACACTGTCCCCAATGTTCTACAAGTACCCGAAAAATAAATAAAGGGAAAGTAAGAAAAGCGAAAGAAACTCGTACTCCCCTGGGTTTGCTCAATATTAGAGAAAAAGCAAGATAAACTGACTAAATCATCATCTAATAATCGTCCACGCAAAAATCCTAAGAACTTCTGGGCTTCTCCTCATCAAATATAACCTGCAAATCAAAGACAAGAAACAACTACACCACGCGTAAAATTCGACGGGATAATAATATACAACCCTTGTTTATACGGTTTAGACACTACGAAAGCAACAAAGATAGGATGAATGTACTAATGTAATCGTGGTTTTCTGCAAGGATTAGGAAAATTAAAATTTTTGGAAAATATACAAAAAATATTTTTCAAAAATTTAAGAAAATATGAAATTTACTGTAGCTGGAGTGACGACACCGTCAGGAAAATTCCTGACGCCGTCTCCACACACTGTAAATAAAACTTTCTTCGTTTCTTGGAAAAAAATCCTGAACAAATATCCTATTAGTTATTTCCTGGAAAAATTTATTGCATAAACCCCAAAAACGATTAGTACAATCATATGACTCAAAACAAACACATATGATGCGAATTAAACTAAACTATATATTTTACATGTTTGAAATGGTTCTTAAAAACCGAATATTTTTCCCTACACGTATTTGATGCAAAATACATTTGATTGCAATTAAGACGAAGTTAAAGATAAAATAAAGTATGATTACATCTAATTCAAACATATAGAAACAAATGATAAAGAATAAAAAACACGACACTCCTAAAATTCAAGAAATAAAATATTAGGTTGCCTCCCAATAAGCGCTTTTGTTTATTAGAGAGTCTTGTAGCTAGACTCGGAGTCATACTCCTAGGAATCATTAAAATGATCCAAGTTGAGGATATCACTTGGATTCTCTTTTGTGGATAGTTTCCTAGTTGTAGGAATTGATTGGAAGGCTCTATCAAATCGTTCTCTGTCGGGGTCAATCAATTCAATTCTAATGTGCCACGCACCATCTCTTTCCTTTGGTGTCCTATTCCAATCCATCTTATTTTCTATCAACTTCTCCGATTCCTACATGTTTCCCTTTAAATTGATAGGTATAGTTCCTAGGAATTCTGCCATCTTTCCAAACACTAAGACGTCCTTAAAGGGGTTTACTTTGGCATCCCTAGCTATTTCCCATTCCCCGGGTAAATGCTGATTCTTAAAGTCTTTCTTAGCATAATAAGGGGGTCGCACACCAATACCATCCGTACTAGGTCGTGGTTCATAAGATTCTCTTTTTCCTAGGGTGGTCCAACAGGGTACTTCCTCATCACCTAGGTCAATTTCTTTTACTCCAAATATTGACCTAGTAACTCCTTCTCCTACCGCTATCTTGGCTTTCTTACAGTTTATTACGGTACTAGCGGTTGCTAAAAATCCTCTTCCAATAAGTAAAGGGCAAGTAGGGTCTATTTCTGTTAACCATAAAGATTCATAACCAAAACACGATCTGGAGGTCAGGGAGGATACAATAGAAAGATAGCCATATTATTGATAAAGAGAGAAAAGGGAAAGATTTGTGTGTGTTTAGAAGAGAGAACACACACACACACACCTCTTATGTGAAATGTTACAAAATGTTTCCTCACCCCTCCTTAGAAGTAAGGAGGCGATAAATATAGCCCTATTGTGTCGCCTATAATGCTAGCTTAACGTTTCTCGACCTTATTCGACACGGCTATAATAAACTAATGTAATTCCGTATAAGTCGACATATTTTAAGGTTAACAATCTTCCCCCAATATGTGGACATACATAATTACTTACAATGTTCCTAAAAAGTACAAATACAAATAAAATAAAGTCATCTAAAGTGCTTCCAATGCTGAAGATGACTTTTGTGTCTTCCTGTCTTGATACTTGTACTCCAGCTCGGATCTTCTGTGTCTTTACTAGATTTGGAACCATTGCAGTATGCATGACTTGGATTAACTTCCCCCCAATTCATGTAGCATTTCTTGAAAAACTTTCTTCATAGACTCCTTTTTGATGAAGTATCTGAATCAACTTCCCCCAAACAAACATCTGTATCTTGAGCAGATTTTGAAACTTTGATGTAGCTTGAACGATCTTATAACATTGACATTTAAAGTGCACCGCGGAATTTTGTAAAAGAATCAGCCAACCACGCCAACTAATACTGCTTCTATACTGTATCATGACATTTGGTCTTGGTGAATATCTATTTGGGGGAACATGCAAGAAATCAGCAACACTTTTCTCATGCTTGCAACATACTTCACACAAACCATACTAAGTAAAGTAGTATAAACTACTTCCCCATGGAAGTTGACCTGATTACATTAAAGTACACGTTTTCCCCCATGATGGTTTTGAACTCTCGAAAGCATCATTGACGTGTACGCTCATATACTCGAGAAGTTCTTGTCTTAAGCAAACATCTTGAAAAGTTATGAATGACATTGAAGAACTTTGAAAGATTTTACTTAGACTGTGAAGTACCATTGACATTCTGTAGCTTCAAATATCCCGTGAGAATTGCTAATTACTTCTCAACCTTTAAACTCTCTGGCTAACTTACCAATCTCGTATTCTATTGGCTATTGCTTTGACCAAATGGTGAAGTAAACCCGATACCAAACTTGAAAATGAAGTAAAATTCCCAAAATTTATTACTTAAGCTTGCACTGTTGTTGATTAAAGAATGATGTGAGATTAAATCTCTAAGTACCCTATACCTAACATCAAAAGTATGAGAAGTACATCACCTCTTGAAATTATACACATCGGCATCTGCGTGTGACACTGAGTACTACAACATAAGTCCTTTAAGTGATAGTTAACCAGGTCTTCAACCAATCACCCTGACTACTAGAAACTAGATAATCCAAGTCTCAATCATAACTGTATACGTTTAAGCAAGTCATTAATCGATAGATTAGGTTTGAAGAAAAAGGGTAGAAAGTAGAAGGAAGTCTCGATGATGAAATAAGTAGACGCCTTTGTGAAACCTACTTCAATCTCAAATAAGGGATACCAAATCAACTCCGTGATCACTTGACATTAAAATCCAAATCCATAGCCGTTTTGACATTTTAGTGAATCTTTAATGTAGGATCGTTTTAGCATTAAGTGTTGTGTTTGATTTGGTGTTGTGGAAGGTATTAAGATTGGTTCTTGATGAAAACAGGTGTTTAAAACGCATAAATACAAAGTGAATAAATCGCCTATGCATATTTCTCTTGAATGCATATTTCACTTGAATTCATATTTCACCTGCATGCATATTTCGCCTGAAGTCATGCATATTTCGCTTGAAATTATGCATATTTCACCTGAAATCATGCATATTTCGCCTGAATCATGCATATTTCGCCTGATTCATGCATATTTCACCTGCAACATGCATATTTCACCTAATTCATGCATATTTCTCTTGCAACATGCATATTTCTCTTAGCTCATACATATTTCTCATCCTTCATAAAAGTATGAACCTTAACTTTCAAAACACCTAAAAACATACTTTTTAACATTTTTTTCATGATTCTTTTTGCAAAACTAAGTATCATTAGGCTATATATATCATAAAAATCCAAACTTTAACATTTTTAACAATAAAAATTTAAAGATCAAGATTTTCGTGTAGATAAGCCTAAAGACACTAAAAAAATCGAACCATAACCAAAAAAAATGTTTGGATGCTTAATAAGCTATGATATATGATAACAAATAAGCATAAACATGAAAGAAGTAGAAAGTTTCTTGCTCTTTGTCACAATAAGCACGAACCAAACACCCTCGTGACTTAAAAAATAAGGCTATTATATGGCACGGAATACACCTCAAAAGCAAATACACAACACATAAAACCCTGGTTAGCTATGATGCCACTTGTTAACCATAAGGATTCATAACCAAAACATGATCCGGAGGTCGGGGAGGATAAAATAGAAAGATAACCATATTATTGATAAAAAGAGAAAAGGGAAAGATGTATGTGTGTGTGTGTGTGTGTGTGTGTGTGTGTTTAGAAGAGAGAACACACACACCCCTTATGTGAAATCTTACAAAATGTTTCATCACCCCTCCTTGGAAGTAAGGAGGGGATATATATAGCCTTATTGTGTCGCCTATAATGCTAGCTTAACGTTTCTAGACCTTATTCGACATGGCTATAATAAACTAGTACTATTTCGTATAAATCGACATGTTTTAAGGCTAACATTTTCCATGTCAACAACATGAAAATATTCCTTTAGCTTTAACTTTCTTACATAAACCTCTACATTTTTCACGATTCGTACGGGATATGACTTAGCTAACCCGAGGACATCCTCCGGTTTCTTCTAATAGCCCTATCTTAAGCTTTTTGAAGAGGCTTAATGGGATTAAAATCACATATGAACCTAAATCGGCTAGGGTATCAAAAGGCTTGGAGTCCCCTAGTCTACAAGGTAAGATGAATAATCCAGGTCCTTTATTTTCTTTGGCATTTCGCGTTGGATGAAAGCGGACCCACTTTTGCCTAACTCAAGGCTCTCTATGTATTTATCTAAAAGAGCGTCATAGAGGGGGACATGAGCTAGAATTTCAAGAACCGGTAAATTTAGATGCAATCCTTAAATTCATATTCTAGAGCTTTTTTAGGTTCTTTTAGTTTTGGTGTTTCAATTTCATTGACCGTTAGAGTTTTGACTTGAGGTTGGTCTTTTTGGATATTAGTTGTTGATTTGAAACACGTTTTGATAGCATTGACCGATTTGAAAGAGTTGGAGGAACTTTGGGTGACCTCCATTTGGTAAGAATGAGCAGACGAAACTGAAAAAGTATGGTTAACATTTAACTTCGGGTTCTTAGCCGTATCGCTTGGGAGTGCTCCCGTCATTCGGTCATTGATGACCTTCAAGAAAGTGTCAATTTTGTTAGCCATCTCGCTTTGTTATTGTTTGAAATCAGCTTCAAACTTAGATATCCTAGCGTCTTGTGATTCTATAAAATTAGACACCAATCTTCGAGATTTGATTGATTGTTAAAATTTTGAGGATTTCTATTGAAGGGGTGGTTTGAGAATGAATCGTTCAGTTAAAAACGATTAGTTAGGTTTGAAAAATTGTTTTGGGAATTTTGAGGTTGTCTCCACCTAAGGTTTGGGTGACTTTTCCATGATGGATTATAGGTGTCACCAAGACTTTGCTCAGGTTTGAAAGTGAACCACTTGCCTCCCGCTTTGTCGGTACGCAAGGATGCATAATCAACAAAAGCTTGCTCGGGATTTTCCATGCAATATTGAGTGTCGTGAGGACCACTACAAATCTCATATTAAGAAGCGATTTTGTTTACATGAACGGATGGGTTAGGAGCAAGATGAGCTTTCATCATGCATTGGAATTGATTTCAAGCTCCATGAGACGATGGTCGGATGCACTCGAGACATCTTGAGGCAAAGAGATTGCCTTAACCGGTTTAGCGAAGTCTCTTGGGTCTTTCGAACTTTCTTTGTCATAGAGGGCGAGGTCCTCCAATAGTGCCCAATGTTCCTCGGCGTTTTTGTCACGTAGCTTGCCACCGACTGACTGATCGATGGTTCGCCTTATGGCGGTATTGACATGATCATAAAATATTTAGACTTGGAACCAAAGATCGATGCCATGATGAGGGACTTTTTGGAGTAAGTCCTTGAAACAATTCCATGTTTTGGAAAAAGATTCACCAGGATGTTGTTGGAATATCAAGATGTCATTTCAGAGTTTAGCAATCCTTCCTGGTGGAAAGAATTGAGCAAGGAAACACGTAATAGATCCTCCCAAGTGGAGATGGATCTAGCGAGGAGACGTTCAAGCCAATTGCTAGCTTGATCGCGAATGAAAAATGAAATAAAAGCAGGCGCCCCCTTTCCTTATTTGCAACATCAAGTTTAAATGAGTCTACACGTTTTAGAAAATCCTTAAGATGTTGGTTTGGATCCTTGGATCGAAGTCCATGGAATGAGCATCCGTTTTGCACCAACCGGATGGTGTCGGATCAGAGAGGCACCACATTGTTACCATCGGGGAGCTCAATGGTGTTTCGATAGCCCTCGTGGCAAGGTCGGGAATAATTACCTAAAGTATGGATAGGATTTTCTTCTCCCATGATGGTCAACGAAAATAAGATTTACAAAACTGTAACACCCCCAAATGGGGCCTGGACGGAAACACGTGTCCGGGGGCGTGACATCATAATATACATCACACAAGATACAAAGAACGAACTATAAGCGTCTCGCTGTTTAAAAATCCAACATCGTTGCATTAAATGAAAATAGATAAAGTTTTACATAGGTTCATAGATAATATGTGGAAGCGATTAAAAGTTTTAAAGTTTGACAACGATGTTAACATAGATAATGATAATTCTTGAAAATCGGTCCAATGCAAGGCAACACCATAACGCAAGCAAAGACATCCACAACTAAGCATCTGAGAAAAACATGCTAAAACGTCAACATAAAGTTGGTGAATTCATATGTTTGAATTTTGTATTAAAATTGACAATGTTACCGTACGATGTGACAGTTATAACAGCTAACTTTCACATAAAAAAATTAAAAAAAGGGTTTTTTTTTTTTTTACAGTTGCGCTAAGCTCATGACACCGAGGCCTCATTTTGATGCCAGCAATTATATGCCAACAAGATAATAATTGCCCTACAGGGTATTGTACCAAGATACTAATAAAATCCGACATGGTAATATATAGTTTGTTCGTGTCTTCCCTGCTTTAGTAAGGCTATTTACCCGGATAGGGATTAATTAGTCCAGAGATATTATTTACAACATTTGCGCTGACTAACGGTCCTCCGTCAACGAACTAATGGCTTCATGATAGTTCGGGCATAAGTGGCCTATTCGCAACTTAGGCAACACGTAATCAGGAAAAGGCAACGTAAAGTAACTATGTTCATAGTTTAAAAACAAGCAATGTTTCCCACCCCAAAGTAGTAAAGTACAGATAGTAAAAACGTAGGGCTATGAACTCACCTTTAGCAAATGGTAAGATAAATATCAATGAAGAGATATAATGCCAAGAGGTCCTACTTGAGACCTAAATCAATGACGCGTCTTAGGAAGACGGAAAGTATACGAAACTTGAACGAATCGTTTATGAGAGAAAAAGTCATCCATGAGTGTTTGTGCTTTGACTTAGTTAACAAAACGTGACTAAATAAAATTATAGAGTTTTTCGTTAAGTTTCGGCGTTTAACCAAAAATTACCATTTTTAGTAAGTTTCTATTTTAGGAAAGTTTTTAGTTTCGGGATGTTAATACCGTCCCCTATATTTGCTTAATCCATATTTCCTTAAATGCACTAGAGAAATCTAAACGTTTAACTTCCATGTCCATCTTGCTAAAATTTACCAAACTTACTATTTTTAGTAACCTTAATGCTTTCCCTAAAATATGTCAACGATGTTTTTAAATGATACTAATCGATATATATGTGATACTATATGTTTCGCTAGCGTTTTAAAAGCTCAAAATATCCCGAAAGTGTCCGAAAACTCATTTTACTATTCACATCAGCACCTATGTAATTTATTTTGCCGAAAAATGTTTCAAGTTTCATTTGGCTATAACTTGGCCGTTTTAAGTCCGATTTTAGTGTACAATACATGAAAATCTATCTACTCGAAACGAGCTCTCCAAAAACTACTTTTACGCCTAATGAATACATTCCTAAGTCGACCAAAACCTCAAAACAATTTCGGATCAGCAGCTATGTATTTCACAAATGCTTTCAAAAATCACACCAAACTTCACAATAGTGCCTTATCTAGCCTAATCTCCATTCACAACTAATCCACAACCAAAACCACACCTAAAACTAACCTAATCCCTTCATTTCTATTGTTGCAACTCACTTTTCAACCCTCACTAAGCTAATAAAGTCATAAACATATTACTTTCATTTTTATAAAAGGTGACAAGATATTATTTTATTTCTTTTTGAATTATTAACACAAACACCATAGGAATCATAGATCTATGGCAAAAAACATAAAATATGTAGAATGAATGTAGAAATGAAAGTTATAAGTTTCAAGATAAAGCTTTACGAATATGAAGAACAAGCTTAAGAAATCACAAGAATGAAGATGAAAGACTTGGTTGAAAAACCCCAAATATTTAACCAACCCTATTTGTAGATTTGAAGTATACGCTTAAATCAAATGATTATAACCTTGGAACACCATTATTTTGCTTAGAAATGATCTTGGGAATAAGTGGATTTGATAGAAATCAAAATATGAAAAGTATATGTATGTATAAAAGGTGTGTGCCGTGAGCAAGGAGAGGAAAAAGGAGAGATGAGTGGTTTTAAGGCTATGATATGAGAGTGAAACCCTAAGTTAGAAGATGCAAAGTATTTATAGGAAAAGACCAGGTTAAGGGCTTATGACAAGTCAACAAGTGTGTAACCAAATGGCTAAGTGATCAACACACATCAAGAGTGTGTGTGTGTGGGGGGGGGGGGGGGGTCAGACGCACAAGACAAAACAGGGGGTGGGGGGTTCAAGCTAAATTCACTAATACTAGCCACTTTAAATTAATTAAGATTCTATTTTAACTTAATGAGAGTGGTCCAATATTGGCATGCAGGAAGACAAGGGCTCTTATACCACCATGCATGCTTCTAAAACATCACTATCTATGCATGTGATGTAGTGTTTTCATTTAAAATTCAAAATTTTGGTTCCTTTTCTTTTGCTTTCACCGAAAATTAGATAGGTTAGGGGGTTGACCACAAAATTTTGACTTATAAACCCAAAATATATGATAAGTAGAGCTTACACGAAAAGATTTTGAGTTTTCGGGGTTTCGTTTGATCAAAAACACGAAAAACGCAAATTAAACGCTAAAATATAAAAATAAGTATCGAAAGTGATCGTAAACTACGAAACACTTAGAAAAGTTAAAATAACTCATATAATATCTAAGCTTAATCAAAATCCAAAGTCGGAACGCGTCTGATGACATTTTTCAGATTTACGCGAGTTAACTTCCCGGTAAATTGCCAGATTCAAACGTAACGTATAAAAGTCAAAATAAATGATCAAAAAAGTTTAAAAAATTGACCTGAAATTTACGGGGTGTGATATCCTTCCTGTGACAACCATGACTTGAGCAGGTTAGTCAAACCGTTAGTGTTGACTTATGTGTCTGTTTCAAAGTATGGTTTATGTGATTCTATGTGTATATATGTGTTTTTATGTGTTTATGAGCTATTGGTAATCAATCTATTGAGTGTGATCATCTCAATGAGATTAGAATAATGGGAAAATTTGTTGAGTTCATTTTGTTCATTTTTAATGACAAAGAAATGATTGCTGGTAATTGAGCGTTTACAAGTTAATTGTGTAAGTAAATATATACGTATACGTATTTTTTGTTAGTTATCTAAAATAGGTTTAGCGTTTAAGTGTTAGATTAAGAAAATGGAAAATTTATATTTTTAAAAAGTTAGGTTGGAAATGAATAGTTATTTTTAGAAAGGTAGTTAACTGCGTTTATGCAAAAAGGTATAGTCAAATTAATTAAGGTTTTTATAAAAACTTAAGGTTTTAATTGTAAATATAAAATAAAAAAAATAAAATATATATATATATAGGTATTTCGGCCGAGTAAAAAGAAAAAGGAAAAAAGAATTAAAAAAAGGAAATAAACTACTAATCCTAATCTAATAACTAATTAGAATTAGTTTAGGACTCCCCTAGATGCCTATATATACAAGACTTAAATCCCTAACCCTCCCCATTCATAAAATCGACCGGCCATAAGGAGGGGGAAAAGAGAAGACGAAATTTTTAGGGTTTCACTTTAAGGTATGATCCGATCTTTAAGAAACATTTTTTTTTTTTTTTTTTATAATTCTAGTTCGATATTTTCTAGTAACTTAGTTATGATGGATTAAGGTTTAAATTTAGTTTTATAAATTAGGGCATTTAATTTCTAGAAATTTTATGATATTATGATGTTAGCTTAATCATTAGATTAATTAGATTAGCAATATGAGCATGCGTTAGGGCTTAGATCACTCGAATTAGGTGTTTAATTCACATCAAAAGTTAGGCAAGTTTATGTAACGATCAAAACTCTGTCAAAAAAGATCAAATAAATAATTTACAACATATTGGAGATAACCTCAGAGAGTCTACTTTCTAGAAAAGTCATCCTACTAAGTTTTTATGGTCGGGAAGTGGGTCAAATGGTCATTACAAAGTCAGTGTGTAAAATAGTGACGAATTTCAGTTTTGGTTTTTATTTTTCTAAAAATACTTAGACACTGAGTTAGAGGCTCTAAGTCACGTGAGTTAGTTTATATATTGTGTGTGACCTCTAAATTTTGTCTAAGGTCATAGTGGGGTCTAAGTTGGGTAATTAATGTCATACTTTTAGAAGGTCAGATTCTGGACGAATTTTAAACACTTTGGATTAATGAATTTCTAAAGGGTATTTTACAAAAGGTAAAGACTTTGGAGAGCTATAGAGGATCATGGACATATATGTACATGCTGAATTTTGGGTTGAATTATGGGAGAGTTAAGTAGTGCGTTTAAGGGCAAACGGCAAGTGAGAGTATAATTCTGCTTAAAACAAGAAAAGTTAAAAGAGTAGCATTTAAGTATAAATGGAATATGAAGAATGGTAAAGGTTTTTTTAAATGATATAGGACTATGATAGATCGCCTAGTATCCATATAGTTTGGGGGGGAAAGTTTTTTTTTTTTACAATCATATAGGGTTAATGCCTAATTGGGTGGTAGCTAATAAATGTGCTTAATTGTTTAATTGTTTCGTCTGAGAGAATTTGTGAAAGTTAGATTGATCTTTTTGGAAGCTAACTTCAGGTGAGTTTCATAGCCCCTATTTTCTTATGAATTATTGTGGTGAAAATATTGCAAGGTTAAACTTTTAGATTGCTGTGATTATATGCTACATGTTATTGCTTCGTGGATTTTGTTCGTTTGGGAGAGGTCTTTACCTACTCAACTCAAACCAACGAAGGGTTGAAATAATACCTATTGATTAGTTGATAACGCTCCATGGCTTTAGTGATCATATTGGTAGTGGGTTTTGTGGTATGCTCCAAGGCTTAGGTGATCAATTGAATAGTTTTGTTATTAGTTCGGTTGGGAGTGTCTTTACAAACTCAACTCAAACCAACTGAAGGGTTTGAAATAATACTCACTGATTGTTGGTCCAGGCCAAAGTATAAGTTTCCCAGCTGTAGACTTTAGGTTGCGTAAGTGACATATGGATCGGGGGTAACGTTCCTACCCAATTGTTGTAATGGATCGGGGTTGAAATGGATCGTGGGTAACGTTCCTACCCAATATGTGCATTGCATGTTAGCATAATTGTCCTATATTGTTTTGATAATCGCAGTAATTGGTTTTGAAAAAGTTATAATGTGAGTCTTAAACTATTACTCTTACCAACCTTTGTGTTGACGTTTTTACAGCATCATTGTCGGTGAGCCCAATCATGTAAAAAAAGATTGAAAGAAGTGGCTAGTAAGAGACCATAGGATGTCATGAAGATTTTATTTCTTGTCTTGAATCTTGCAATGATGATTTTCGATAATGTTACATGTCTTTTCTATTGTCGAGAACTTTGTTTCCCCTATACAGCGCCATTTGGAATTTTTGGTTAGGTTTTTGGGTAATGTTATTGACACTATGTGTCTTTGCTTTACTTAGCTTATCATTTTTAGTATTACATCTTAGAGACACCATGTGTTTGTGACCGATATCCATTCATGATACCGCCTCGGCGTTTACCTTCCTCCCGCCTTTGCGGGGTGTGACAGATGTATCAGAGCTGATGGTTTATTAGATAACTAGGTGGTTGAGCCAGACTATAGCTTAAGAGGTCCCTCATAAAGATTCATGTTAGGGCTTATGAGTAAGTATATACTAAATAATGCTTATTTTTCCCAAAGTTTTATAAAGTACCTTATACTATATATATATATATATATATATATATAAGTTCAGTTTTCTTTGTTATTCCGAGATCTGTGTCCTGATATAGTCTATGTACGTGATCTATTGTAGTATGTCTCCTCCAATCCGTAGAAAATATCGTGCTTCGGTGGCTTTTGCAATCGGGTGTAAGAGGATTAACAAAATCAGACGGGGTAACCGCAAGATCGAAGTCTCCCATAGCTATGTGGCCTCTGTAAAGTTGAAGAAAAGATGACGTTGAAAAGTTGAGGGAAAAAACAATCTAGAATTTAGACTAAAGATAATATCAAAGGATTGCACTAACACCAGAGTTCCTGAATATTTCAAGGGTACGAAACGTCAAAAGAAGAAGTCCAGTGGTCATACGACCAAGGGAACGGCGACCTGTACGAATTTGTAAATCATCAACAACTTCAGTAAAGGAGTCACAGAATGATAATAGCACCCACGTTGGTTACCCCAGTTAAGTGTAACAATAAGGATGGTTAGTAAGGACGTGATTGTACGTTTAAAGAAATGAAGTGAGATTCAGACCTTTGAGTCTATCTGCAAGTAGCAAGCCTGAGTGGGAGAAGATCACTAGAGTGATCGTGACTAGTGCAACTTATACATTGTCCCCATGGTGTTTCCAAGTACCTGTTTAGTTTATGTTTTAGCTTGTCTTGTTTTCTTTCGCATTGGAGCCACTATTAGGATGGTTATATTTCGATGTGTGATTTTAAGTACATTGATAAAAAAAATGATTTGCTAGATTAATTCATTGTGTATGTTTGGGTATATATTTGTTTTCAAGGTGCTAAGTGATGTATTTAAATGTATGAAGTGTCATCATAAGGAGGGAGTACAAATGTGAAAGGGGCATCTATAAATTATGGTGGCCAACTAATTATACATGCGCCATGACCCAGGAGACTTGCAATTATATTACATGGATTATTGTTGATGTGAATATGCATTGCATATGTTATTGATTAAAGATGAGATTCTGATCTGTATATATATCGTCTAATGAATATAATTTTTTATATCCTATAGAAAATGGCTCCAAACCGACGAAGTGGTCCTAGCAGTAGCAACAACAACGAGAATCATAACGTTGCCAAACTCGTCATCGCACAGCCACTACAACAAGCATCATCACTCAAATCTAACAATGCGAACAATGCTAAAAATTGTTAATGAACGGTGGTGGAAATGGAAATATGGAACAACGGATGCTCCTTTTAAAGCATTCCAATCTTGCAATCCAAGAGATAACCTGGGAAAGTGGTGCAATAGCGGCTACTCATTGGATCGAGAAAAAAAAAATGTATTGAAAACAATTGGTGTGCCGAGAACCAAAAAGTGAGATATGCTACAGCAACTTACTATAAATAAGGTCTTGACAATTTGATTGGTGAACACCAATAGTCAAGCAAGAGGACGGTTGGCTAGGCAATGCTTTATCTGGGACGATATTAAACATTAATGATTGAGATTCTGCCCAAGTAATGAAATAGAAAAGTTTGGAGAATGAGATCTGGTAACTACAAGATTGGTAGGAGGCCATCATGCTGCATACACGGAAAGAATTCATGAGTTGTGCCAAGCTGGTTACCACATTTAGTTATACCTGAGGTCATCACGTTATAAAGAGGTACATTACTGGGACTGAGCTCCTGATATTAGAGGAATGCTTCGGCCAACCCAACCAACTACTATTCAGACTACTATCTTGAGGCTAGAATTCTTACAACGAAGCAAGTCAGTTGTGGGTACTGTGACAAAGGGTAGATGAAAGAAAAATGGAGTGTATGAGCCAGTAAGACTGGAGTATTTTGGAAAGACAACAAGAAGGCTAAGTCGGGAACTTTGGTTCGTGCAACAACTCCTGCTAGAAATGAAGCCGGGAACTCAATCCCTAAGTGTAACAAGTGTTTTACTCATCACCCAGTAAATGGATTCTACAGATTGTGCTTTAATTGTCAAAAACTGGGTCATTTTGTCAAGGATTGTCGGGCACCGGTTAGGCAAGTAGCTCCAGTAAATGTGTGTAAGAATGAATAATAATCCGATAGTATGCCATGATTGTCGGTAGTTTCCAATCATTTCCGCAATAACTTGTACCCAAGTTGAATCGAGCACACTAGACAATTTGGAAATCAATTGCTTGAGGGTCAGCCAAAATAATCGAAGCCATGGAAACCAAGTTAGAGGAAGAGCATACAACGTGAATGCGCATGCAATGGAGGTTGATCCAGGACCTAACGTTGTTAACGGTAACGCTTTCTCTCAGATAATCACTTTGTTACCATATTATTTGATATCTGGAGCCGATTTGCGTTTCAATCTACTGAATTTGCCGCCCTACTTAATGTGAGAACCCCTAGCATTGTGAATCCTGGTTTCGTAAAGAAGTACTGATGGTAAGAAAGTAAATGTGGATAAATTATCCCGTGACTACTGCAACTAGAACTAGGAGTTCCCTGTTTATCATAATAAAACTTTGATACCTTGGGTCATGGAAGCTTTGTGTGATTGTGGGAATGGATTGGATGTCCCAACATAAGGCTGTAAAAAATTTCATGAGAAGGTAGTAGAAATACCCGTAGAGGGAAGGTAGGATCCTTAGGTACATGGAGAACGGGCTGTAGGAGAATCACCAAAGCATTAAAGAAGGTGCGAAAGTAGGACGAACCAAATTGAACGACATATCCGTGGACGGAATATTGAGGATGTTATTCCTAGAGGGACTTGTCAGGATTGCCTCCCCAACGGCAGGTGGAGTTTCGCAAAGATCTAGATCCTGAGCGACTGCCAATTGCGATCTCCATATCGTTAAGCACCTTTCTGAGATGCAATAATTGTCCCTGGGCCAGCTGCAAGAGTGCAAGACAAGGGTTTCATACGACCTAGTCATTCTCCATGGGGAGCGCCAGTATTATCCGTTAAAAAGAAGGATGGTTCGCTCTGTATGTGCATCGACTATAGAAAGCTGAACAAGTTGACGATTAAGAATCGATATCCGTTTCCAAGGATTGACGATCTTGTTTTGACCAACTATCAAGGATCGTAAATTTTTCTCCAAGATAACCTTCTGTTAGGTTATCAACCAACTACGCGTGGCATGAAGACCGACATACCTAAGACAAAAACTATAGAGAAGCGATTGAACAAGATACAGACATTTGAGTTTAACGGTTATGCCGTTTGGGCTAACCAATGCACTGTATTTTATGGACCTGATGAACAGGTTGTAACGTACTTATAAAGTTTGTTATTGTGTTCATCGATGACACTTAATCAACTCCAAAGATGAAGGAAGACCAAGAATTCAAATTGGGTCCTGGTTTTGAACTGTATAAGGGAAGGAGGAACTGTATGCCAAGTTCACCAAGTGTGAATTTTTGGTTACAAAAGAGGTGCAACTTTCTTGGTCATGATGTTAACCAGAATGTATACATGTAGAAGAGCCCAAGCCAAATAAATGCAGAAAAGAATTGGAAAGACCCCTACGACGCCTTCTGAGATTTCAGAGTCAATTTATTAGGATTAGCCGGTTATTATCGACGGATACGCAAATTTATCCAAACGTAGCTAAACCACTTACCATCTTTAACTCAGAAGAATCAGAAGAATGTTAGTGCGTGGAGTAAGAATGAAGCCTTTCAAACTTTAAAGAATAACTTGTGGTGATGCACCAATATTGACACTACTGATGGAGTGGAAGATTTCATGGTTTATAATTGTGAGGGCATACAAAGCAAGGATTGGGTAGTGTAACGTCATAGCAAAGATGCCAAATGATTGTCAAGCATCAATGCAACTAAAACCCATATGAAGAATTATACGCCGCATGCCTTGGAACTAGGAGCGGTTTGTGTTTTGCTCTTAAGACTTGAGAAATTATCTGTATGTACTAAGAGTGTTTATCTATACGATCACCAAAAGTCTTCAACCACATTTTTGATCAGTAAAGAAACTGAATATACAGCAAAGAAGTATGGCATTGAAATTAGTTTAGAATGATTAAGCGAGCGAGATTCGTACCATCCTGGTAAGGCCAATGTTGAGCTGATGCACTTAGTAGGTAAGGAACTTTTTTTAAAAAAACGTAAGGCGTGTAAGGGCCCTGGCAATGACTGTCCCAAATAGGAATGAAGAAATCATACAGGTAGCCCAAAGCGAGCACTAGTGCAAGAGAATAAACTTATGGAGAAATCTGCATGGTTTAGATCAGCAGAGGAAAAGAAGGCGGGAGAGAGTTTTGTATTTATGGACCGTATATGGTTTTATTATAGGAGACGATAGAGAACGATAATATATGGACAAGCACACAAACAAAGTATTATGTGCATCGGGAGCTAATAAGGATGTACAATGACCATCGAGATATGTAAAGGGTGGCTCGGAAATAAAGAGAGGATATTGCTACTATGTTAGTAAGTGTTTGCGCACATTTCAAAGGTAAAGGCTGAAGCATCAAAGGCCTATCGGTTTGTAGCAGTCAACAACCTGAGATACCTGAATGGAAGTGAGGAATAAGTACACTATGGATTTTATCACAAAGTAACCTAGTGTCCAAAGGTAGGAAATGACACGATTTGGGTTGATAGTCAGTAGACTGAACAAAGTCAGCTCATTTCCTTTCTATAAGAAAGACTATAGTACTGAGAGATGGCAAAGATCTATGTCGATGAAATAGTCCATGAAACATGGATTCCATGTCGATTATTTCGATAAGAGGCCGATTACAGTCGCGTTGCTGGCATACTGTGCAAAAATCATTAGGAACGAGGTTGGATATGAGTACGGCTTATCATCCCCAAAAAGATGGAAAAGCGATCATGAACGATCAGACCCTAGAAGATATAGTGAAGGGCGTATGTAATAGATTTGGTGGAACTAGGATGTTCACCTAACCCTTGGCTGAGTTTTCTTACATAATAGCTATTCGATTCGGTTATAAAATGTTGCTCCGTTTGAAGCTTGTATGGAAGGAAGTGGTAGTTCGCCTGTTTATAGCTGAGATTGGAGAAAGTATTTGATTGGACCTTAAATTAAATTCAAGAAAAGACTTATAAAGTCCCAATGATGATAAAGGAAAACTCAAAGCATCAAATACCAGTCAAAGAGCTATGCTGACAATAGACGCAAACCATTGGAATTCGAAGTAGGAGATCGAGTGATGTTGAAAGTATCACCTTGGAAAGGTGTAATACGTTTTGGGAAAAAGGGAAAGTTAGCACCAAGATACGTAGGACCATTTGAGATTCTTGAAAGGATCGGTTTGTGCTTATCATTGAGATGCCGGAGAATTTTAAAGTGGGGTACAAATGATACGTTTCACGAGTCAAACTTTAAGAAATGTTTGGCATGCATAGTTTACAATGTCCATAAGATGAAATAAAGGTGACAAAACTCTTCGTTTTGGATGAGGATCCCCGTCGAGATACTGGGATCGTGAAGTTAAGAGTTTGAAGCGTAGTAAGATAGCGTTAGTAAAGGTTCGTTGGAATTCCAAGCGTGGCCCTGAGTTTACTTGGGAACGCGAGGATTATATGAAGTCTAAGTTCCTCATTAATTGCTGATCGTAGCTGATTTATTGGCTAGTTGAATCTCGGGATGAGATTTTCCTCTAAGGAGGAGATAATGTGAACAACCATGACTTGAGCAGTTAGTCAAACCGTAGTGTTGAGTATTTTAAGATATTGTCTGTTGCAAAGTAAGGTTTAATTGAATCTATGTATATTTATAATGTGTTTTTATGTGATTATGCGGTATTGGCAATTAATCTATTTGAGTGTGTTCAACTCAATGAGTTTAAATGATGGAAAAATTGTGTAGAGTTCATATTTCGTTCATTTTTAATGACAAAAAATGAAATGTTGATAATTGAAGCGTATGCAAAGTTAATTGAGTAAGTAAATTATACGTAATAACGTATTTGTGTTAGTTATCTAAGAATATGTTTAGCGTTTAGAGTGTTAGATTAAAAAAACGAAAATTTCTATTTTTAGAAAAGTTAGGATGAAATAAATATTATTTTTAGAAAGGTTAGTAAACTGACTGGTGCGTTTATGCAAAAATGTAAAGTCAAATTAATTAAGATTTATTAAAACTTAAGGTTTTAATTGTAAATAGTAGAATTTTATATAAATAATATATATATATATATATATATATATATATATATATATATAAATAAAAATATAATAGATAGATAGATAGAAGGAATTTTCGGCCGAGTAAAAAGAAAAAGAAAAAAAAAAGAAAAAAAAAGAAATAAACTCCTAATCCCTAATTCTAATAACATTAGAATTAGTTTAGGACCTCCCTAGATGCCTATATAAACAAGACCTAAAATCCCTAAACCCTCCCCATGTCATAAAATCGACACGCCATAATGAGGGGAAAAGAGAAAGAGACACGAATTTTTTTAGGGTTTCACTTAAAGGATCGATCCGAACTTTTTTAATTATAGTTTGTTTTTAATTCTAGTAACTTAGTTATGATGGATTAGGGTTTAAATTTAGTTTTATAAATTAGGGTTTGTAATATCCAGAAAGTTTATGATATAATAATGTTAGTTTAATCATTAGATTAATTAAATTAATGATTTGAACATGTATTAGGGCTTAGATCACCCGAACTAGTTATAAAATTTACTATAGAATTTTAGTCAGACTTGTAGAGTCCATAACTCGGTCATAAAAGATCAAATAGATAATTTACAACATACTGGAGATAACCACAGAGAGTCTACTTTCCAGAAATGTTGTCCTCATGAGTTTTTATGGTGGGTAAGTGGGTTAAATAGTCATTACAAAATCGGTGTGTAAAACAGTGACGAATTTCAGTTTTGGTTTTTATTTCTCTAAAAATACTTAGACACTGAGTTAGAGGCTCTAAGTCATGTGGAAGTTAGTTCATATATTGTGTGTCTTCCCTGAATTTTGGCTAAGGCCATAGTAATGTATAAGTTGGTTAACCAATGTCATACTTTTAGAAAGTCAGATTCTAGATGAATTCTGGACACTTTGGATTAATGATTTTCTAAGGGGTATTTTTAAAGGGGTAATGGCTTTGGGAGAGCTATGAGAGGTTCATAGGACATAGATGTAGCATGATGAATTTTGGTTTGAATTATGGGAGTGTTTAAGTAGTGCGTTTAGGGCGCGCAAGTGAGAGTAAAATTCTGCTTAAAACCAGAAAGTTTAAGGAGTAGCATTTAAGTATAAATGAAATATGTAAGAATAATGTGTTTAATTGTTTAGATTGTTCGTGAAATTTTGTGAAGTTTTGTTAGATCTTTTGGAAGCTAAGCATCAGGTGAGTTCATAGTCCCACTTTTAAATGTTTTTACATTAGGATGGAAATGATGCTAAATGTTTTGAATTGCTGTGATTATGTGTTTTGCTTTCATGTGGATATTATGTGATTGCTATATTATAGTCCCATTTTAATTGTTTTTACATTGGGATGGAATGATGACTAATTGTTTTGAATGCTGTGTTTAGGTGTTTTGCTTTCATGTAGACATTATGTGTATTGCTATATGACTTATTGTTGCTGTTGAATGTGGTTACTTGCATTTTCTATCTTGACATGTTCAAGTGTTATTGGATTTAGGATCGGGGGAGTACGCCTACTCAATAATAGTGGTATTGGATCGGAGGGGTACGCTCTACCCAGATATGTTGGTTCAGGAACTAAGTTTAAGCTTCAGCTGGTAGGACTTTTAGGTGGTAAGTGACATTATGGGATGGGGGTAACGTTCCTGCAAGTTGTTGATAATGGGATCGGGTGCTAACGTTTCATACCCAGTTGTTTGTTAATGGATTCGGTTGGTAACGTTCTTACTAGAAAATAACACAACTACCAAACAATACCATACTCACATTATGTGGTTGCATGTTAGCATAAGTTCATAATTTGCATTAATTAATAATTCCTATAATATTTTTTTGATATTCACAGTAATTGGTTTTGAAAAGTTTATTAATGTGAGTCTTAAACCTATGACTCTCACCAACCATTGTGTTGACGTTTTAAGCATCATTTTCAGGTGAACATGATGGAAATAAGATTGAAAGAAGTGGCTAGTAAGAGACCATAGGATGTCATGAAGATTTCTATTTCTTGTCTTGAATTTTTGCATTGATTGAAATTGAATAATTGTTGCATGTCTTTCTATTAGCGAGAACTTTCGTTTCATCAATAAAGACGCCTTTTGGATTTTTTGGTTAGGTTTTGGGTATTGTTATGACACTATGTGTCTTTGCTTTACTTTTTCTTTCATTTTAGTATTCTCTATAGAGACACCGTGTGTTGTGATGATATCTATTCTTGTTTACGCCTCGCGTTTTCGCCTTAGCGGGGTGTGACAATTGATTATGTGCATGAGCAAAATACTGATTACATAAAGCACAATACTGACTGTCTACATAAGCATAAAGCTAAAATACTGAGTGCATAATTTAATATACTGGCTGATTACACAAAACATTGGTCGAGTGCACAAGCACAATAATCCATGCATAACTGAGTGAGTGCATAACTGACTGAATGCATAAAGCACATACTGACTAAATACTTGTAGTACTATACTAGCTGAGTACATAACTAACTGAGTGCGTAAAGCACATACTGACTGAGTACTTGTAGTACTATACTGACTGAGTACTTGTAGTACA
>BQNB010074093.1:0-31901 GCA_026074375.1 Tanacetum coccineum
AGTAATTCTAAGAACATATAATTCAACAAACAAAAGCTCCAATATTATTAATAATACGAATACTCTCAAAGTATTAGGGTCACAAAGATCTTGAAGCTATGACTAGGATTGATTTTAGTTTTGGTACATCAATCTCTATGCCCTAGGACCTCCTTTTATACACCAAAGAGTCCTAAACGGCTTATAATACTTTCCTAAGTAATCATAATAATCTAAACAAATAACTTATACATATCTTTTACCAAAATATCTCTTATAAATCACATAAGCAATACTAACTAACTCAGCAGTAATAACTTCTTCACTAGCAGCATTAACTCCTTCAACAGCATTAACTTTGTACTAACAGTAGTAACTTTTGTACAAGTAGTAGTAACTACTTAGCAGTTTTTCTTCTAAGTCTCTGAGCAGTCTTAACTTTCACTAGCAGTAGTAACTTTCTCTAGCAGTAGTAACTTTGCACTGGCAGTTGTAACTTCACCAGCAGTCTTAAACACTTAGAATAATTTTCATTGAAATTCTCCAGCAGCACTAACTTTGACTGAGCAGCATTAACATCAATAAAAGCAACAGTAATACTAACAGCATTAAGAAGGCTTTTAATCCCAACAATAAGTGTAAGAGTTCACATGATCATGTTTACTAGTGAAGTGTGCATGAGAAAAACCCTCTCATGTGTCACTATCTTGCACATGCATGGGACTTTCAAGATAAGATGCTCTTGATTTAATTTAAGACTTTTAGTTGTTTGCTTTGGGGTTTAGGCATCCGAATTGGTCAAGAGGGGGGAGGTGAACGAAAATTTTGACATTATAACACATAATGAATGATATCTTGGGTTTACATGCAAAGGTGGCTAGTTTCCTGGGTTCCGTTTGATCAAAAACGCAAAAAACATAAATTATACACGAAAACGTAAAACTCAATACCGGGAGTGCACATAAACTACGTAACAATTTAAAATGATAAAATAATGAATATAACACGTAGACTAATCCAAGTCCGAAGCCGGAACGCGTCCGATAATGATTTTGAGTTTTTACGCGGGACAACTTCCTAAAAAATTGCTAGATTCAAACGTAACGTATAAAAGTCAAAAATAATGATCGGAAAAGGTTAAAATATTGACTTGAAATTTACAGGGTGTGACATCCTTCCCCCGTTAAAAGAGATTTGTCCTTAAAGCTTAAGATGTAACTTTAGACGTTGATGCAGGGTTAGCAAAAAGATGAGGGTACTTTTTCTTCATTTGGTCTTCGCGCTCCCAAGTAAACTCAGGATCTCGCCTACAATTCCAACGGACTTCCACATTCGGGATACGGCTCTGCTTCAATCGTTTGACTTCCTGATCCATGATTTCAACCGGTTCTTCGATGAAATTAAGCTTCTCATCAATCTGAATTTCGTCTAACGAAATAGCTAGCGGTTCGTCGGAAAGACACTTTTTTAGACTGGAAATGTAAAAAGTACTATGGACATGACTTAGTTGATCCAGGAGTTCAAGTCGGTAAGCGACTGTTCCAACTTTAGCAAGTACCTTAAAAGGTCCAATATAACGAGGGTTCAGCTTCTCCCGTTTGCCGAAACGTATCACCCCTTTCCAAGGCGATACCTTCAACATAACCTTATCTCCAACTTGAAACTCCAATGGCTTACGTCTCCTATCGGTGTAGCTCTTCTGTCTATCACGTGCAGCTTGAATACGTTTCTTGATTTGGATAATCTTTTGTGTAGTTTCATGAACAATCTCTCGGCCATTAAGCTGAGCATCTCCAACCTCAGCCTAACAGACATGCGATCGGCACTTACGACCGTATAGTGCTTCAAATGGTGTAGCCTTGATACTCGTGTGATAACTATTGTTGTACGAAAATTCTACCAAGGATAGATGCCTATCCTAACTTTTTCCAAAATCGATCACACTAGCACGCAACATGTCTTCTAAGGTTTGGATGGTCCTTTCACTTTGGCTATCGGTCTGAGGGTGATAAGTCATACTCATGTCCAATTGAGTACCTAGAGCTTTCTGAAGCGATTGCCAGAATTGAGATATGAACCTACCATCTCGATCAGAAATAATCAAAATGGGCACACCATGCCTTGTGACTACTTCCTTCAAGTATTGTCTAGTCAACTTTTCCATCGAGTCGTTCTCCCTCATTGGTAGAAAATGAACGGGTTTAGTAAGGTGATCAACAATTACCCAAATTGTGTCTTGTCCAGTCGACGTCTTTGGCAATTTAGTAACGAAATCCATTGTGATGTTTTCCCATTTCCACACCGAGATCACAGGTTGAACCAATAAACCAGATGGTTTTTGGCATTCAGCCTTGACCTTGGCACATGTTAGACACTTACTGACGTAGGTGGAAATCTCGGTTTTCATATTGGGCCACCAATACAGTTTCTTCAGATCTTGGTACATCTTGTCAGATCCAGGATTGATCGAATACTTTGACTTATGCGACTCGTCCATAATCAAAGCCCTCAAGTCACCATAACAGGGTATCCAACTCCTATTCCTTAAACACAACATTCCGTCAGCACAGGGTTCAAGCTTCTTAATCATACCACACAAATCTTTAGTTTCATAATTCTTCTATTTTCTTGCCTCAGCTTGAGCATTCAAAATTCTCTTAGGAAGATTTAAACCAATAGTCATAACTAAGGCTCAAACTCGTAGTGGCTTAATCCTTTCCTTGCGACTTAGCGCATCAGCCACCACGTTCGCCTTCCTCGGATGATAACGAATCTCGCAGTCGTAGTCACTTAACAGTTCTAACCATCGGCGTTGTCTCATGTTCAACTCCTTTTGATCAAGAATATGCTGCAAACTCTTATGATAACTGAACACAACGCACTTCGTACCGTACAAATAATGTCTTCACATTTTGAGAGCGAACACTACAGCTCCAAGTTCTAAGTCACGTGTAGTGTAATTCTTCTCAGGAATCTTGAGTTGGCGTGAAGCGTATGCTATGACCTTTTCTCTTTGCATCAAAACTACGCCCAACCCTTTGTGAGAAGCGTCACAGTAAACCACAAACTTTTCACTACCTTCAGGTAAAGCCAAAATCGGTGCACTACACAATTTTTGCTTTAACAGCTGAAATGCAGCTTCTGCCTTTTCCCCCGCAATTAAACTTCACGCTCTTTTGAGTCAGCTTCGTCATAGGCTTGGTAATTTTTGAGAAACCTTTGATAAATCGTCGGTATTAGCCAGCAAGACTTAGAAATTGATGAATTTCTGTCGGTGTCTTGCGTGACGCCCAATCCTTGATTGATTCAATCTTAGCTGCGTCTACGTGTATGCCTTCACTATTAATCATGTGACCAAGAAACTGTACCTTTGAAAGCCAAAATTCATACTTTGAAAACTTAGCGTACAATTCCTCCCTTTTAAGTAATCTCAAGATTAACCTAAGGTGCTCTTCATGCTCCTTCTTATTCCTGGAGTAGATCAAAATGTCATCGATGAAAACTATGACGAATTTATCCAGATATGGCTTGCACACCCGATTCATCAGATCCATGAATACCGCCGATGCATTAGTCAGTCCAAACGATATCACTTGAAACCTATAGTGATTGTAGCATGTTCTAAATGCTGCCTTTGGAATGTCTTCCTCCCGAACTTTGAGTTGGTGATAACCAGATCTCAGGTCGATCTTAGAGTAGACTCTTGACCCTTACAACTGATCAATCAAGTCATCGATTCTCAAAAGTAGGTATCGGTTCTTCACAATAAGTTTGTTTCGTTCACGGTAGTTGATACACATCTGAAAAGATCCATCTTTCTTTTTAACAAATAAGACCGGAGCTCCCCAAGGTAAGGAACTTGGTCTTATGAACCCTTTGTCAGAAAGTTCTTGCAGCTGAGTAGACAACTCTTGCACTTCTGACGGTGCTAATATAACACCCCGTGTTTTAGGGTCATTTACGACATCAATAAATTCACTATGTATTTTTAGTATTGTACGCGTTTGCTTTTAAATCGTAATCGTTAAGTTAAATCGCGTAAGCTAAAAATTCTCGTTCAATATAAATGGGCATCAAATAATTAAATGTTTACATCAAACAAGTGTTAAGTAATTATTTTGAGGATAATTATTAACTTTTTTCATTTTATTCTATTGGTTACGTAAATTGTTTATGTTTCGCGATAAAATTACGTTTAGGCATACCCGGAACCACCAAAACTTTTCCACGCTTCAAAAAATACCCACGATTATACCCAATACTTAAAAATTACAAACATATATCATACATATACATATAAAACCAGATATGGGTTGATATGTACAAAGATAATATCTACAAAACACCACTCCTTGTTTTCATGGGATAATCTCTACTTTTAGGAACCATGGCTTATTTTTCTTACTTGCTTCAATAGTAAACTTGACCTAGACTTCCACGAAACCCTCTAAGTGTTCCTTGACCAAGTCCTATGATATATAATGCCTTATAAAGTTCAAGTAAACACATACACTTCATACTTTACAAGAAAAACAACACAAATCCTCTCCCTTTTGCCCTATAGCCCACATCTCAACTCAATAACATACCAAAACCATACAAAATCTTATTTACAACATATACACACACTCCTACATGATATCTAAGGTAACCTAAGGTGTTTAGAAGGATTGGTTTAAGCATTTTGAAGGTTTAAGCAAGGAAAAGCAAGATTAGGGTTTGTGGTTAATTAGGGTTTTCTTGGTTGTGAAAGTTAGGGTTTATAATATAAACAAGCGTTTGGATTTTGTTGGTCATCATATTACATCACATTAAGGTCATCTAAAACCCTTTATGAATTTATATTTATGATTTTATGAGTATATATGTTCTATGTAGCAAAATCACCATTAGGATGCTTTTAAACATGCAAAACACATTTTACTTGTGATTATGATTTTGTAAACTTATTCATGTGTTATGTAGTTGTAAATATCATGGAATGAAGGAAATATAAGTATGGCATCATGTTGGTTTAAGTATAAAATGTATATGTACAAACTAGTAAAAGTTTACTTAGGAAAGTTTATAATTTCATGTGTTGTAAATGACTTGTTAATCTTGTTATCATAGACTCATGTGGACAAAATATAGACTATGTACATTATTATATGTATGACATAGGGTATAAAGAGTTGAGGAAGACTTGTGGTAATTTACTAAGTTGAAAAGTATATAAAACAAGTGTATATAATGAATTATATAAAAGATGTAAGAGGGTTGTTTTGATTCGAATTCAAAACAGTGGGTTTAACATTTTTATAAAATAATACGTCTCATTACGATTCTAAAAAGGTAAGAAACTCGAAAAACGGATTAATAACAAAAAAGATACGTAGTTTACGAGTTACACGTTAATTAAAGTCGTTATAAAAGAGATTTTATAAAAACAAGTTATAAAATACTTCTAATATATAAAGTTTATTATTTTTCAAAGATAACACTTAATTTTAGTATTCCAAAACAATTTGGATCATAATTTTTGGATCAATAACGAAGGAGTTATGAATTACGCGAGTTTATATACTTAAATGTATAAAAATACTTTTATAAAACTATTTTTAAAAAAGTTACTGTTCATATCAGATTTATACATTTTGAAAACATCATTAATAATTATATAACTTTTAATAACAAAGACGTGCTCTAAAGAATCGCTAAAAACAGAGCTATAACGAATAAAATACGACATTTACTGGTTTTACGACAACTAAAACTATAAAAGTAACTTTATAACTGGTGTGAACAGTAAAAAGTAATGTTTGCCAGAGGACATGAAATACAAAAATGTCATATTTTGATACGTCATCTTAATACGAAAGCGTGGACATAAGAAACGTAAGAAACGGACTTAAAACAAAGAAATTGCGTCATTTTTACTATCGAACTATTTATAAACGTTTTAACTTTATTAATATGATTTCATTAAAACGATTAGATGGTGATTGAGCTATATAGAATTGTATATGGTAGTAGATACTCAAAGTGATTAGTACTTATACGACCTATATTGGATTATGTTACACTCGATCATTACCATGACGCATTTTTTGTGATATACTTGATATACTTGATATACGCTCACTCAAGGTGAGTTCATAGCCCCACGTTTTACATGATTTGTTTTATAAGTTTTTTGGGTTGAGAAACATGCACTGTTTTATAATTGGACACAAGTGGATAAGTTTTACATCATGATTACGTGTTGCCTAAGTAGCGATAACCCAAGTTGAGCCCATTATCATGAACTGTCAGTTACTGGATTGTGAGCGCGAATATTATGAATAGATCTATTGGGATTGACATCCCCGTTCGGGTGATTACCTATCACTGGGCAAACGAATGTACACCATGTCGAACGTAGGATGTTGCGGGTTAGAACATCATCACGGGCAATGTAGGCCATTTATATGGTATTCATTTATGTCGAGCTTCAGTGTCATGAGCTTAGGGCAACGTAATTACATTTATATGATGTCTGCATCTGTTGCATTATCATACACTTGGGAAATCTTGTGGTCCTACCTTATACGCTTTATCAAACCTATGAATTCACCAACATTATTGTTGACGTTTTAAAGCAATGTTTTTTAGGAGGTCAATAAGCACGAGGTGCAAGGGATACATTGGTGGTTTTGATTTGAATATCATGCATTAAAGATTTTGTCGCATTACATTTTGTATATCTGTTATGGGCTAGAAATCTTTGTATTTTGAACAAGTGAACAAGTGAAGCTTCGGGCTTGTGTAACAAATACTTTGTCAAATCCAATGTATCAGTTTTAAACGACTTTTTGGTCGTTCCATATATATCTTGTGTTATTGATCATTGAAGTAACACGCCCCAGACCCTTATTCCGCTGCGACCCAATCTGGAGGTGTTACAGCTAATCTATACGGGGCTCGTGCTACAGGTGCAGCACCAGGGACTAAGTCGATTTGGAATTCAACTTGTTGAGTCGGTGGTAATCCATGCAAGTCTTCTGGAAAGACTTCCAGAAAGTCCCGTACGATCGGCACGTCCTCAAGTCGCTTCTCTTCTGACTTATCTTCGGTTTCCTTCTTCGTAACTTGTGCCAGAAAATTTTGGCAACCTTTCTTAATATATTTTTGAGTTTTAGTGCACGATATAATGCTCAACTTTGACTTTTTCTCTTTGCCACTTCTATCACCTTGGACTATCAAAACTTCATCCTCATAGGGAATCCACATAAACGATCATTGCATGATGGTTCGCTAACCAATCCACGCCGATGATGATGTCGAAACTACCAAGTTCTATGGGCATTAGGTCTATGTTGAATGGGTGACCTAACAATCCTAATGTGCAGCCTCTAAGCACAGTATTGGTTTCCGCTACCCTTCTGTTGGCTAATTCGTCAGCATAACTAATGTCTAGCATAGAGGGGATGAGATTGAGTAAAACACTAAAGGTAGACGACACAAAACTCCTATCGGCGCCCGAATCAAATAACATAAAAGCATAGTGATTGTTGAGAAGAAGCGTACCCGTGACGACGTTGGAATCAGGGTTATCTTCTCCTCCTCCTAGCACATATGCCTTCCCTCTAGCTTTATTGGTCTCTTTCCTAGCTTTGTTTCCATGTGTCTGATTCTTTAACTTGGGACACTCATTCATGTAGTGTCCCTGCTTTCCACACTCAAAACAAGTAGGAACCCTCTGATTCACTACTGGCGTTCTCTGAGTAGTTGTGGCAACAACAACGTTCATACAATCCCTGGCCATATGCCCGACCTTGTTGCACTTCCCGCATTTCACAGTACATGGCCCTTCATGATGTAGCTTACATTTGTTGCAGTTAGGCAAAGGCCCAGCATATCCCCTTTTCTTATTGTTACCAGCCATGTAGGTTCTTGCCACACTTTGTCCACCAACATTTTGTCTCTTGTACGAGGGTTATTGCACACTATTGTCCTTCTGGTTGTTATCTAACCTTCTCTTGTTCTCAGCATTTTTTACAACATAACCCTTCAACTTTTGATCCATCAAGTTGTTAGCAATACGGACAACATCTTGTAGTCTTGTGGGCTCGGCAGCAATTACATTCCCTTGGATGTTATCGGAGAGACCTCCAATGAATTTCTCAACTAGATCTCCCTCCTCGGGGACCATCTTGGTGCACATCATAGTAAGTTCTTGAAATCTCTGGGTATAAGCAGCCAAATCATTGTTCTTCACATTCAAGTTCCACAACTCGGATTCCATTTTCTGAATTTCATTTCTTGGGCAATACACCTCAGTCATAAGCTTCATAAGCTCTCTTCATGACATGGAAAATGTAGCATTAGCTCTAATTTTTCTCTTGTGTGCGTTCCACCTATTTAATGCACTATTCAACAAGGTGCGCGTAGCATACTTAACTTGGTACCTCTTTGGACAATTGCTGATGTGAAATATTGTCTCTATTTTCTCAAACCACTTGGTCAACCCGACAACTCCTTCAATTCCTTTAAAGTTGAGTGGTTGACACTTCACAAAAAATCATGGTATGTACACTCATGGGCGACATGCATAGCACCTCTATCATTCCTATTGGGATTTCCATTCCCATTGCCATTTCCCCCACCGTTTCCGTCTCCATTACCCCACCATTTACGTTTCCATTTCCCCCAACATTTCCGTTGTCCACATCATCTCCATTCTGGCTTTGACTTTCAACAGCAAGTTCAGCAGCACGGTTTGCCTCATAAGCAGCCAACGCCTCTGCCACTCGTTGGTTAATGAGTTCTTCAATTGCCTTCAGGGTCATACCAGAGCGAGTGATAGTCGTGATCTAAACACAAGACATAACACGCGGTAAGATTCAATACGGGATAGCTATTATAACTAGTAAATAGGATTTATAATTTAAAAATAAAACACGTTTTGCCAGAACGGGTAAATAACAATGAAAGACAAACACGCGAAAGAATCATAATAAGCTTTTCATATCATACATATAAAAGCAACATTCGGTTACACTCAACCCATAATGGGGAACTTGATTTACACTAATACTACTACTAACAACTAGTTCTACCACTAGTCTAAAGTCTATACACAACATCATGGACGAAAACCCAAACGCCTCGCAATGAATGTCTCCAATCTCCTAAACCTCATCTTGTCATAGTAACGGAACATGCGGATCTGTCGAATCTCACTCTCCATAAAGCCCATGCGTCGCCGAAACCTATCGGCTCTCATACTCTCTATCATCAAGGTGCCTCGAAGCCTCGCGTTGCTCCTTTCCAAGGACGCAACATGATCAAGTAAACCAGCGCTCTCTCCACCAGCAATCAAACTCCTCGCCTCCCACTCTCTTTGTCCCGTCTCAATGTCTTCTACCCTCTAAAGAGGTATCTTCATAGCATGCCTATAAATATCCTGCACAACCTCCTCAACCTGCTCCAAACGCTCTACAGCGTCGGGCATAAGCATACCATCAGGGATATCAATCCCGACAACCACATCCTGTCACACCCCGTTAGCGGCGGAAACACGGGAATGCGACATAATGATTCACATTGCACAAGATACAAGATCATACCATCCGAAGTTTACAAAAGATTAATTTACAAAGGTATCATGTTTTAATCATGATAAGTAAGACCTCAGTCTTAAATCCCAAACCCCCAAGGGTGCACGTCTTTAATCTCCAATACCATCCATTTACCTTTATCAAAACACACTAGAAAATGATACTCAAAAACGTCAACAATAATATTGGTAAGCTCGTAGGTTTGGAGAAAACCCAGTCGCTGTGCCAATATCTCAAACAGTTGGACAATTATGCAATATGACAGTGAATATATGCAAAACAATTGCAAACCCATGACTTAGCATCCTCACTAATCATGTACCATGACCTAGCATCCCCACTAGTCATTAATCCAACATATACCAATGCTCTTGGGGTCGCAACCCCGAGGTTATACGCACCTAAAAGCCTACCAGCACTGGAGCATTTACAGTAGGGCAACCTTTCATAAACATAGCAAATCCATGCTAATCACACACCTTGCCATGCACCTTGATGCATGCAAGAATAATCATACCACATAATATTCACATAGCTGTCATAAGCACATAAATTATCCCATAACAAAACCACATTTCACATAGTTTAGAAAAACAGTTCAAAACACATTTGAGTATAATTTCCCCCTAACAGAAAAGATTTAAAAAGTAGGGCTACGAGAACTCACCTCGACAGATGATAATAACCGCACATATAATCTCTACACAACGTACAAATAATCTTTACAACGCACCAATAATCTCTACAACGCACAACGGTACCCGGCCACGACCTAACATTAATTTCACCTTATTAATATTTTGTACAAAATTGTCTTATTGTACAAGTGTTTGTCTTTGCTCACACAAAATCCTTATTTCTCATTACTAAACCTTTATTCTTATCACAAAACCCATATTCTCATTACAGAACCTATATTCTCATTTCAAACCCCATATTCTCATTTCAAAACTCATATTCTCATTACAAAACCCATATTCTCATTTCAAAACCCATATTCTCATCTCAAAACCTATATTCTCATTTTGAAACCCATATTCTCATTACATTCTCATTTCAAAACCCATATTCTCATTACAAAACGTTTCGGTATCATGGTTGTGTGGTAAATAAGTAAAACTACTCGGTGCACTTGGGCTAAGTGCGACAGCAACACAAAATACTCAAAATATACCTAACAACCAAAACGAAACAACTGACCAAATGGTTCGAGGAAGTCCGGCGAAAAATGAGTGAATCTCAAAGATCCGAAATAAAAGGATAACGTCTTTGTAACGTTAAAATATATATATATATAATAACATTTTATTATTTCTGTCTTTTTATCGGGCTAAACGGGTAAGTATAAAATCTTGTCATCTTAGTATTTCCACATTTGTTAGTTTAATCTTGACATTTAATGTTTATTAAAAGTCATCTTTTTGTTCTTTAGTTGATTTGACACAAAATAAGCTTTCTACAATATTTCTTAAGTGTGACACATTTCACAAAATTTCGACATGACCCGTTCGTTTGTAAAGGATTTCCAAGGTTTCCAAACCTTAAATTTTAACACTTTCCATAATTTTTCCAAAACTCTGACAAAATGCCAAAAAAGTCCATATTCCAAAGCGTTTAACCAAACAATGACCAAGATCGACCATATTAACCGTTTTTCCACTTCTGTAAATCCATTTATCCGACTTAGTAATCCAAACTATCAAATTTTCCCCTATCGGGTCCGAAAGCCCAATGTTAGTCCAATAACATTTTTAATACTCCAATTCCAAGTCCATAATATTTTATTGTCATTAGGCCTTACGCCCATTATGGTTTTATAATTAGCACGAAACTTTCAAAAGAAATACTTGTATGTATACTTCGTTGGACCGAAGCCAATAACATAGCCCAAACTAAGTTATAAGTCCAAATCCCAATTTATATGTATATATGCTATATAATATATATATATTTATAATATATATATTATATATATAAGCCCAATCCATATCGAATTCAAATAAGCCACAAGCCCAATAGGCCGAAATCAAATAAGCCGAGACCGAATAAGCCAAAACTAATAAGCCGAAGCCCAAAATAAGCCATAAACCGATATAAGCCAAAATCCAAAATAAGACATAAGCCAATATAAGCCGAAATCCAAAATAATCCATAATCCAATATAAGCCGAAATCCAAAATAAGCCATAAGCCAATATAAGCCGAAACTAACATAAGCCATAAAACCAATAATATTAAGCCGAAATCCAAAAATGCCATAAGCCAATATTAAGCTGAAACTAACATATGCCATAAACCAATTTAAACACTTAAACTAACTTAAAGCCTTAAACCCAATATAAGCCGGGAAACTATCAGAAGCATAAAACCCAAATATAAGCCGTAAACCAATCATAAGCCATAAACCAATAAGCCGAAGCTTAATATAAGCCGAAATCCAAAATAAGCCATAAGCCAATATAAGCCGAAACTAACATAAGCCCAAAATAAATAAGCCATAAATAAGCCGAGTGAATGTTGGGCCAAGCCCAATACCTCACCTCATTCTAGGTTGGGCTGAAACCAACCAAACGAGCCTAAGAAAAGCAAATAAGCCCTAAATGAGCTTATTATTAAGCTAAGTACCAAAATAAGTCGAAATAAGCTTTCGACACAAAAGTTATTTTACCAACACAACCATAATATAGAAGTGACCATTTTTGTTCTTTCCCCTCTTTGACCACGTCAACCAAACGCACCCTATTTCATTTCATTTCAAATTTTCGTGTTCGATTTTTAACAAACGACTTGTACATCTAACATAAGCTCATCACAACAACCATAAAAGTACAACTATTTTTAGTTTTTAGAAAACTTACCAAAAGGGTTTTTAAAAAGCGAGAAGAATGCGAACCGACTACCCACACGTAGTTTAATCAATAAGCCAAATACTGGAAATAACCCAAGACTTCTACACCTTCAAGTTCTTGATCAAAGTTTAACAAAAATGTATGGTTTTGTGTGTTTGTGGAACCGGACGAGCAAGAGAGGAAAAGGAAAGAAAAATGATCTCAAAACTCATACAAAAATGTGTTTAAGGTGGATGACAAAATACCTGTAGTCATCCTAGGACCATTAAGCTAAAATTTTGCCACCCTTGTTCCCTTCTTTTGTCCCTCGCCGGCCAAGTATCCAAAGTGGATCGGGATTGCTTCTTTTTGTGTCTGGTTCACTTAAAACTCAAAATTCATTACTTTAAAACGTTACCCAAAGTTACTTAGTATTTTTATTGAACTTAAAAACACTTTTCCATGAACCTAGGTTATTTACACGACATATTTCCACACTAAATTTCCCAAAATTCATTGAACATTATTGGACGTGCCGGGACCAAAATACGAGTTTAGTTCAAATTTAACCGAAACCCTTCTCACAAGTTTTAGAAGTATCCCTCTTTAAAGTATGACTTGTCACTTTAGACTTATCCAAAAACTTCACCTTCACGACCATCACAGACTTTAATTAAATTTCCCGAAACACCCTTTTTCTGATAACTTTTAAGTCACCTCCACGATTTACGTACTAGACGAACGTTACTTCAAATTACGAAATTACTTATCAAATAAGTTCGTTAAATTCACCCACGATTATTAAACTTGTTTTCTATTTAACTGTCGTGCCGGTACGCGCTGCGTGACGATTTGTGTAGAACGCGGGAAAACTTCCCGGACCGCATTAAAATGACAACATAAACACTCCGACACGGAAAGATGAATTAAAAGTGATTCACTTATGAAACTCAATACTCTCTCAACACCTGGTTAAACCATTACCGTTCTTCACAAATTAAGTCAACCGAAGTCAACTTTTCAGCTTTCTCCTAGAAAACTGACAAAATCAAAAGACACTAATATAGTTATAATATTTTATATACTTAAGACCCCGAAAAGTTTACCTGTTATCACACATCCACTCCAACCTCCATAGTACCTTTGTCACTGGACTCGACCTCGCCTTTAACCTCGTCCTCCACATCAACCCTAACATTGACCTCCATACCAATACCCGCATCAACCCCAGCCTCAACATCTATATCTGCTACAACCTCAACAACCATAGCATCAACCTAGATATCTGCCAACACATCTGTATCAATGTCCTCCTCAACACTATCCTCTAGTGAAATAGAATCCCTAAACCTCTTGCGAGGTAGAAGGAGATCAACACAAGAAGGAACTAAAGCTCTTGAAGTATGGATAAATGAAATCACGGTAGCAGCAGGGGACCTACATCTCTTACGAGATGGTCCAGCAGATGACTCAGAAGAAGAATCCCTAGCTGACGAATCGGATGTCGTCAGTGGATACATGGTAGATAATGGGGCAGAACTCTAAAGGCGATAGGCATCGCTATACCGTGGAGTCCTAGCAAGTGGTGGATAAACAAATCTCGATGGTGCAGATGAATCAGCAATGGTGGTGACTGGTGGTGTATGTCCAGATACAGAATGACCCAAAACAGAATGCCTAGATGATGAATGATCTAAAGATAAATGATCTGATGATGAATGACCTGAAGTAGAATGCCCAGATGATGAATGATCTGATGATGATCTAGAAGTAAAACGATCCGAGTGATGTGATGTGTACCTCAATGCTAAACGATAAGAAGGTAAAGGTCTAACCGACTTCCTCGCAGTCAAGCCCTACATGGCCCACCAGTATGAGTACGGTAAAACCGACCGATGGGAATGTACTGCCCGGGTCGGATAAGAATAGCTCATCGTCGATGAATCTCGGGTGGTGCGTCAATGGGTGAGATGATATCAGTAGATGATGCGACAATAGCAGATGGTGCGGGTGGAATGGGAGTAGAACGGATCTTTGAAATAGAAGTAGTAGGTGATGATGATCGTGATGCAACTCTACTACTCCACGTAGTAAGCATAGCATCATGAGGTGTAGGTGATACATGCCTCTTAGGCATTTCAGTATCTGACTATGAATCATCTGAACACAGAAAAGGTGAAACCATAGGTGCTATAGACACGGGAGGTAGTGAACTCTCCGATGGATCAGCCTCTGATGATGAATGAGTATCAAGCTCAATCACCCCGACAGGTGAGGCAACTATAGCTGTCCCCACCTTCGGTGTAACCGGGACCTTAACAGAAATAAAACCGATAAGAATAACTCACGGAATAGAGGATCCTACACTCTCGTCTGATAAGTCTTAAGAAATAGAAATAACCAAAGCTGTCATAACCTGCACAAGCAATATTTTATATAAATTCCCTTTATATGAAACCATGCCAATGTATGCAATGCAGGAAAATATAGATGTAAAATATAGTCATGGCAAAATTAAACGTAATATAATTATGGAAATGTATTATAATTAATACTCGTATACTTATCGATAGTAATTTTATACGTAAGCAAGTAGAAACACGTAGGATCACATACTGGTTATAGACCAGACCTAATATTCTACCTGGTTCCCTATAACCTTGGCTCTGGATACCAATCTGTCACACCCCCAAACGAAGCCTAGACGGAAACACGTGTCCGAGGGCGTGATGTCATAATATACATCACACAAGATACAAAGAACGACCTCTAAGGGTACGTTTAGAAATCGAACATCGTTGCATTAAATGAAAGTAGTTAAAGTTTTACATAGGTTCATAGATAATATGCGAAAGCGAATATAAGTTTTAGAAATTGACAACGATGTTAAAACACATGATAACAGTTCTTGAAAATCGGTCCAATGCAAGGTGACACCATATAGCAAATAAAGACATCCACAGCTAAGCACCTGAGAAAAACATGCTAAAACGTTAACATAAAGTTAGGGAATTCATAGGTTTGAATTTTGATATAAGAATGGACCACAATTTTGCAAAACGCATGTGCCTATTATAACAGATACAATATCACATAAAAAGGTATTTACGTTGCACTAAGCTCATGACACCGAGGCTAAATGTAATAGAAGCATGCGTAATGCTTAATAAAATTGCCCTGACGGGTGCCATCATGGCACTTTACCGTATCATTCGACATGGTATACGTCCGTTGATCCAGTAAGAGCTACTTACCCGAACGGGGATGATTAGTCCCAATAGATCTATTTACAACACTCGCGCTCACTTACCAATCTAAATGATCATAAGTAACTAACGGTTCATGATAACTCGGGCATACAAGTTTCACTACTACTTAGGCAACACGTAAACAACATTGGGAAAAACGTCAAGCATTTGCGTCCAATGTTTAAAAGCAAGCAATGTTTCTCACCCCAAATAGTAAAGCAAAGTAGTAAAAACGTGGGGCTATGAACTCACCTTAAGCAAGTAGTGAGCAAGATATTCAACGAAGTGAATAACGATAACGAACGGCTCTAACCGCGACCTAATTAATAGACGCGCTTTAGAAACGAGAAATAAATACGAAACATCGGATAATACGCTTGTAAGAAAAATAGACATCCATAAGTGTTTGCACTTTAGTTTATATAGTAAAAACGTGTAATTAGGAGAGTATAAGGTTTATAGTTACGTTACGCCGTATTTTACGAAAATTCTATTTTTGGAAAGTTACTATTTTAGGAAAGGTCTAAGTTTTGGGACGTTAATACTGTCCCCTAATATTCGATGATTCCCTTTACCTAGAACACGCTACTTAAACCTAAACACCTAACTTCTAAGTCCATCTCGCTAATAAATATCAAAAGTTACTATTTTTAGAAGTTTCTCATTTTAAAAATCCCGACGATATATTTATGACGTTTTAAAGTTTCCACTTAATATACTAGTGTCTATATACGTTTCGTCGATGTTCTAAAAGCTCAAATATGTCCGAAAGTGCCTGAAAACCTCTTTTTTATTTCCAATCAGCAACTTAATTAATTATTTTTCCAAAAAGTGTTCCAAAATTCATTTCGCCATAACTTGACCGTTTTAAGTCCGCTTTTAGTGTTTGATATATGAAAATCTATCTATTCGAAACAAGCTCTTTAAAAACTACCTTCCTAACTTATGAAAATATTTTTAAGTCGCCCAAAACCTAAAAACAAAATCGGACCAGCATCCATATTTTTCATAAACGCTCCCAAAAATCCATTCAAACTTCACAATAGTGCCTATACTAACCTAATCCCGTTCACTACTAAACCAACCAACAAAACCACACTTGAATCTATTCTAGTTCCATCATCCTCTTTGTTGCAACCCACAAGTTCACTCATCCTTTCCATAGACAAAGTATTAATATCAAGAACACATGAAAGCTTCATTAGTTTATAAACCCACTAGTTTCTTTTGAAAACAAATAACACAAACACTAAGGATATATATATATCTATGCAAGAACATAAGTAAAGATAGAAATGAAGGTAAGAGTTTCAAGGTAAGCTTACAAGATGGATGAACAAGCTTAAGAAATAAGATCTTGAAAGAAGAAGAAGTGGATCTTAAAAACCCAACAATATTTCACCAAACCCTAACTAGTAAACCTTGAAATCAAAGAACTAATCTATGGAAACCCCTTAAATAAGCTTAGAAACCAACTTGGAATGCTTGGATCTTGAAAGGAATCAAAGGAAACTCAAGCCCTAGCAAGGGTGTTTAAGCCGTGGGTTTCAAGAACAAGGAAGAGAGAAAAGAAAATTTTTGGAGGCTTGGTTATGTGAAGTGAACCCTAACTTGTGAAATAGCATAGTATTTATAGGATAAGGGAAGGCTTAGGATTCTTGTCTTGTAGTATCAAGTGACCAACACACACCAAAGGGGTGTGTGTGTGTGTTTGGCTAGAACTAAAGCCACAAGGACCATGGTTTGAATTTTTATCACTTTGGTTCTAGTCATGCATGGTTAAGTAGTCACATGTACTAGGTCAACTCTTGTATAAGTGTAAGAGTTCACATGATCATGTTTACTAGTGAAGTGTTGATGCGTATTTTCTTTTAAAATATATTTTTATCAAGTTTTAAATTTATAAAACTTGATCTACCTAACCACGCTCTAATAGGCCGAGAGCCCGGTCGTGGATAGTATAGAGTGATAATTGATAAATCCGAGGTCGTCCCAAGAGTAGTTTATTAATGAAATAAGACTTTAATGAGAAAGAATGTATGATAAAAATTTGTCACATAAAATAAAGGAAATAGAACTAGGATAGAAGGTATACCATTACCAAGTTTATCTAGTTAATTCCATACTCCTTTCTTGGCGTAATTTATTAGTATCATAACCTGAGGTGACACTAAACTAAGACAGGCATCCTTGTTTAGCCTATGATTCCTAGGTGGAATGAACCCAGAGGGGAATTGACCTATTCCTAGTTCATAGTGATTGATTCCTCTCGTGGTAAAATGCTAACCTAACTGTAACTCGAATGCTGGTCGCGCCTTCTACCAGGGCGATTGAACAATGGTAAAAGCTTACTTCTTTACGAGGGTAGGGGCTGAAGCTGAATTATAATTAAACCGGTGCTAAAGCTTACAAAATGCTTAATTTTAGTTCCAAGATCAAGAGATCGATGTCATGGGTATACATCGAACCTCCAATGTATATGGATACCACGATTGAAGAATTAAGAGCATCTAAGTGAAGTGGATAACTTTGCACTTAGCGTTCTCGCAATTCAGATCTAAGACTATTATCAAGATCATGCAAATCAAAGCTTCATACAAATTATGATAATAATAACAAAAGAAGTAAAGAGATTAAAATGAAACAAAATGATAATGATATTAAGGAGAATTACGATCATGCTTAGGATTAGAAAAAATGTAGGAAACGTTACGAAACATTACAAACTCATAAAACTAAATTTGTCACATGATACATGGCTTTTTCAACATTCCTTCTATCACTAGTGCTGCTGTAGATCTTGTTCCCAAACCCAAGAATGGGTTGGGGGAAGTTAAATGATGAATTGTGCAGAAACGTCTTCAATTTATAGGCTTCGATTGTGTTACGGCGTAACCACAAGCCAGTTATGCCATAACTATGGTAACACGTCATTCCATAAATATTTATGTGTTACAGCGTAACCTTATATCTTGTTACGCCATAACTGCTGATTCACATTCCAAAAATCCAAAGAGATAATGATTTCTTTCCTTGAATATAGTTACGTCGTAACTACATGACTTGTTACGCCCTGCGGAACCCCAAGATCAGGAATGTTTGGGACATAAGAATAGCGGGTTCCATCATAACAGGTGTGATCGATGTGATGATGACCTAGAAGCTATGAAAGGTGACCAATGTTCCATGAAATAAACCTCTCCTGCTCAGTTTGCCACTGCCCAAACTCTCCATATAACTGGTCATACTGCTCAGACATCCCCGATACAACATAAGTGAGCTCATCGACGTTGTTTACTATCTCTCCTAGCCTTTCATCCATAGCTCTGAGCCTGTTGGCATTTGACATGTTGGGGTGGCGTCCAACTCCCCTAATCTCAGCTTGTCTGACTCCAACATCATCATCCCTAGCAACCTTGGGGATCTTTATGTGTATACAGACCAAGAGCCTGAATGAACTGTATTATGGTCATGCTCCTCTTTTCCCCACCAAGCTAAAAAACCATTATATCAGCTGTATCCAACTCTTCAATGTGGTCTCTGAAGGTAAAACTTGCCAGAAACTCCATAACATACTCCCAAACAACCTGCTCCTTAATCTTAAACAATTTATTCCAAGCTTAAGAAGTAAAGCGCGTATCATCTTGTTCATAGCTAACATGGCAAAACTGGTTGAGGTTTTGGAGAGCCATTCCTTCATGGAGGGCACTAAATTCCTCAAAATCAAGCCCTCTAGGGAACTCAATTTCCTTGATTCGAATTTCCGAAAACCTCTTCCTAAATTCCTTTCGACTGTCAAGAGAGAAGTTACGGTTGTTGAATTTTAGCCATTCACCTATAAATTGAATTGTAGAAGTTAATTGGTGCAATTGTATTAAAAACCTCCTGCAATAGGGTGTTCAGAAGGTTGTTACAGCATAATCCTATAATGGTTGCGCTGTAACCCAATTAGTTGTGCCGTAATTTGATCCTAGTTACAGCGTAACTATTTTCCTAACGCCATAACCCCAAAGTAGTTACAGCATAACAATAAACCTAGTTACGCCGTAAACCTTTTGAAATTCATACCCACGATTTGTTTTCTTACCAACAGGAACTAAAGCTATTGATTCCCCTTCTATCTCATATTTGGATAAGGTAATTAGTTTATGTTCCAGAAATAGATTACAGCGTAACCATAAACAGCTTTACGCCGCAACCACTGCCAGAACCCTGCTTTACCAATAGGTTACGACGTAAAACAGTGCATGTTAAAATTTTATGGGATAAATCAAATTTAAAACGCTCAAGGATCATATGACTTGTTTTGAATAACCTGATTTCTAGACTATAACATGTTTAGAAGGGGTAATTAATCAATATAAATAATAATGTAATCATATAATCAAGAGATTATTGGTAAACAATATATGAATCAAATGCATGTAATAATAATGATGATTACCTGCCATGACGGAGGATTAGGAGTGAGAAGATTCGAAGATTAGAGAGATTTACAAGTGTGTGTTTGAGATAGAAACTGTTATGACTCATGTGGGATTGGTTTTATGTTTCAGTTTCAGTTGTTACGATGTAACACAATAACTGGTTACGTCGTAACATAAGTTAAACCATTTTTGCATTTGAAAAATTAAGTTGTTACGCCGTAATGTAAACAAGGTTACGACGTAAAGTATGACATAAACTTTTTATTTTACCAAGACGATTTTTTTATTTATGTGGAAAATAAAACACCAAACCTTAACGGGTTGTCTCCCGGTTAGCACTTTTGTTTATTTAGTCGTTAAGTTTGAATTTATTCACGGCTTCATTGCTTAGTTGAATTCTTGTATCCTGTATCATTTGCTCAGAAGAGATGATTAGAAATATTATGAAGTCTTAAGTCAATGAATTAACTACTCTCCGGCAGCGGCGCTAAAAACTTGATGCGTATTTTCTTTTAAAATATATTTTTATTAAGTTTTAAATTTATAAAACTCTATCTACCTAACCACGCATTAACGGGCAAAGAACCCGATTGTGGATAGTATAGAGTGGTAAATCCGAGGTCGTCCTAAGAGTAGTTTATTAATGAAATAAGACTTTAAAGAGAAAGAATGCAAGATAATAATTTGTCACGTAAAATAAAGGAAATAGAACTAGGATAGAAGGTATACCATTACCAAGTTTATCTAGTTAATTCCATACTCCTTTCTTGGTTCAATTTATTAGTATCATAACCTGAGGTGACACTAAACTAAGACGGGCATCCTTGTTTAGCCTATGATTTGTAGGTGGAATGAACCCCAAGGGGAATTGACCTATTCCTAGTTTACAGTGATTGATTCCTCATGTGGTAAAATGCTAACCCAACTCTGACTCGAATGTTGGTCGTGCCTTCTACCAGGGTGATTGAACAATGGTAAAAGCTTACTTCTCTACGAGAGTAAGGGCCGAAGCTGAATTATAATTAAACCGGTGCTAAAGCTTGCAAAATGCTTAATTTTAGTTCCAAGATCAAGAGATCGATGTCATGGGTATACATCGAACCTCCAATGTATATGGATACTACGACTGAAGAATTAAGAACATCCAAGTGAAGTAGATAACTTTGCACTTAGCGTTTGGAAGGTATTATGGACATTACTGAGCTCTTCAGGAAGCTCAAGTTTATATGCCACTGGGCCAATTCGTTCAAGGATTTTAAAAGGTCCAATGTACGGAGGGTTTAAGCTTTCCTCCTCGTTTTCACGAATCGGCAAGATACCTTTACAAAGGTGACATCTTTTAAACATACCACGATCTCCAACGTGGAAATTCAAAAGGCTTTTCGCCTTAACATTGGCGTAACTTCTTTGCCGATCCTCTGCAATCTTTCAAAGCGTTATCGAAATTTGCACTATCTTATACCAGTGGTTGATGGATTAGATTTGTTCCCCGTAAAGTTAAACAACTCAAACTTCGCCAGAAAACAGTTGATCTGCACTTTCGACCATAAAGTAACATCAAATGGTGATGCCTTATTAACTGGCATGGTACTGTTATTGGTAAGAATATTCTACTAATGGTAAGTATTTTCCCCATCCTTTTCCAAATTCTATAACACAATGCTCGAAGCTGTCTTCACACACTGTTTTGGATATGTTTCTTTCACTTTGTTCATCAGTTTTAGGATAATATGTCTTACTCATGTCTAATTGAGTACCCAAAGCACTTTGTAATGATTTCGAGAATCTGGATGTGAAATGACTATCATGATCCAAGATGATAGATATTGACACTTCATTCCCTGGGATACTATTTCTTTTATGTTAATCCTATGTAAGGGTTGTCCGATAACATTTGTCTCTTGGTAGAGAATGCAATTGTGTGATTTGGTGAGGCAATTGACAATGTCCCAGATTGAGCATGGTGCGTTATGAGGTTTTGGGTAGTTTTGTGACGAAATCCATTGTTATTTTCTCCCACTTCTACATAGGAATCTCTGGTTTTACTAGTAAGCCGGATGGCTTCTGACATTCTTGCTTTAACTAACTCTAAGTAATTAAAACAATTTCCAACATATCAGAGATGATTTGCCTTCATGTTAGGCACCAATATATTTTTTCTTTAGATCATGATACATCTTGTCAGAACCTGGTGAATGTAATACTTTGATTTATGGACTCCTCATGATTCAAGCTCCAGATTACAAAGAGTGGCAACCAACTTGATTCTTGAGACATTAGGTTCCATCAGACTATTTCAAATGATTTGTCCATACCTCGTAAGTTTTCAGCCTTGATGTTTTCTTCTTTGAGAGCTTCAGTTTAAGCTTTGAGAATTTGTGATGGTAATTTTGGATGAATGGTCAAACTAATGAGCTAACACGAGTGGTTTGTGATTATCGTTTCCTTCTGGCTGTAAGGCCTCTACTAATGACATTTGCCCGTCCAAGAGTGTAGCGAAAATTTTACAATCGTAATCCTGCAAGCACTTCTAGCCAACGGCATTATCTCATGTTCAACTCTTTTTGATCAAGATAGGCAGAAGGACTTTTATGCAGTGAACACGATTACATTTGGTGCCATAAAGATAGTGTCCTGCAAATTTTAAGAGATGAACACTACTTACTGCTCCTAATTCGAGATCATGAGTGGTATATTGTTCTTCATTAGGCTTAAGTTGTCTGGCGATGCATATGTAATAACTTTCTCTTCTTTGCATTAGCACCGGTACCACGACTCCACCCCCACCTTGATGGCATGCATCACAGTAAACAAAAAATTGTCATTTCCTTCTAGTAAATGCAAAAATTGGAGCTTTCACATTAACTTCTGTTTGTAAGCAGTTGGAGAAGCTACTCTGGTCTTTTTGCCCCAATATACTCTTGTTTTTCTGGGTAAATTCATCATGTCAAAGACTTTGCAATATTCAGCAAATCTATGATGAAATCTTTGATAATATCCGTCGAGTCCTAAGAAATTAGACGTATTTCGTATGGGTGTAGTAGGAGATGTACAATTCTTAAATCTGATTCAATCTTGGCGGGGTCAACATGAAGTCCTTGACTATCAATAAAGTGACTAAGAAATTTGCACGATATAATCCCAGAAATCACTCGATGGAGAACTGGCATACAACTTCTCTTTCTTGAGTAATTCTAGGAATTATTCTCAGATGATTGCGTGCTCCTTCTTTGTTACCGAGAAGTAGATGAGAATATCATCGATGAAACAATTATCACAATTTATCCAAGTATGGTTTTACACACCCACGATTCATGAGACCATGAAGACATAGGCCCGTATAGTTAAACCAAATGGAATCACTTGAAATTCATATGCAGGGGGGGGGGGGGGTGGGGAGGGGGGGTTTCTATCTTATTCTGATAGAATCTTGGGAATATCTTCATGCCCAGACTCCTCATTGATGATAGACGATTCATAAGTCAATCTTCGAGTAGACACTCAAACTTTGAAGTTTGTCAATAATCATCAATCCTGGTAATGGGTAACGATTCAGTACGGTAATCTATTCAACTCCCGTAATCGATACACATTCTGAAAAGATCCGTTTTCTTTTTTGAAAAATAAGACTGGAGCTCCTAGGGTGAAGTACTTGGTCGTATAAAACCTCGGTCTGCTAACTCTTGAAGTTGGTTAGATAGTTCTTGCATTTCTAAAGGAGCTAATCTATAAGGTGCTCGGGCTACAGGTGTCGCCCCCGAATTAGATTGATTTGGTAATTCTACCTTGGTGAATGAGAGGAAGGCCAAGTAATATTGAGGAAAAACTTCTGAAAATCCTGACTACCCCGGATATCTTCTATGTTCTCGTCTGACATCTTTCCCCATTACTTGGATTACGAAAACTAGACAACCTCGGGTATATATCTTTCGATTTTATACAGGATATGAGATTTATGTTGGGTTTACTTTTGGTCACCTCGGATGATTAAAGTTTCACCATTGCTTGGGATGTGAATGACCTTCTTGTCACAAATAATTCTAGCATGATACTTGGATAACCAATCCATACCAATGACGACGTCGAAACTACCGAGTTTGATTGGCATAAGATCAATTTTAAAAGGTTTTTTGGTTTAACAAAGTCAGAGTTCAACCATGAATAACGGTAATTTGTGCTAAGTTTCCGTCACCCATTTCTATATTGTAAAAGGTATACTATTGTAATGGGTGGAATATTTAGCATAGAGGCAAGAGATATGGATAACGAAGCTTTTATCAGCTCCAGAATCAAATAATACTGTAGCTAGATGTTGGTTTAGAAGGAACATACCCCGTGACTACATTCGGGTCTTGGTGAGCATTCCTATCCCTCAGCATGTAGGCTCTTCCCTGGGCATTGTTGGTGGTGGTCTTTCGGCACTGATTTGCATAATGCCCTTTTTCTCTCCATAGGCATGACAAGTAACTATCACTGGTAGCAATTTACTTCTCATGGCTACCTTTGTTTTTGCAGTTCTTGGTTAGATGGCCCCACCTTGTTACAAGTATTTAACACTTAACAATGCACTCTTGTGTGTGCGAGTGTATTTTCTTACACAAGGATTGTTTTCCATATACCCATATGTTTCAAGACTGGAATACAACATAAGAAGAGGAAAGAAGGTGAGGAGGTAGTGGGTTTGTGGTGGGGTGTTTCATGAATGTTTCCTGTCTTCCTGTTCTGTTGTGGTTGGTGCTTATTATAGCGCTTGTTGTGTGGTGTATACAGGTAGTAGTTGTTGTTGTTGTTGAAAAGTTCTTCTGTCGTCAAACTTCGTTGTATACACTAGTACTGCACTCGTAGTGTTGCTTTTGTTACCCTGATCCATTAGCCTCACATGTTAAGTAAATGGCTTCTCTTTAGAGTTTTTGATGGTTAGAGGCAGAACATTCCTTATCAATACTTTGAGGTAATACCCCGATGAAAACTCCATCATTTTCTCAGAATCTAGCACCATAGTGGGACACAAGGTTGCCAATTCCTGGAATCTTCTCACATATGTCTTGAGATCATTCCTTTTCACAATCAGGTGGTAAAATTCATCTTCTTTCTTCTGGACCTCAGTTCAGGGATAGTACTTCTTTATCAAAAGCTTCTTGAATTCAACCCAGGTAATCTTGTAAGCTTCTTCTATCCTGATAGGTTGAGCAAAAGAAATCCACCAGGATAGAGCTTCTTTAGTTGAAGTACCAGTAGCAAAGTTCACCTTGTAGTATTCGGTACAGTTGCTACGGGAAAACACTAATTCAGTTCGCTCAAACCAGCAGATAAGTCAAACAACTCCTTCTGTACCATTGAAATTAATAGGTTGGCAGCTCATGAACTCTTTGTAGCTACACTTTCTTGCTACAAGGGCTTCTCTTTCTCCAGTGTTCCTATTGGTATTGTTAGTATTTGCCATCGTTCCAGCTTGTGCTTTCAGAGCTGGGGCAACACTGTCAGCAACTAGTTTCCTGATGGTAGTTTGAGTCATGGCTGGTGCTTCAGATGTTGATGTCCTTTTGGGAGGTATTCTATCAACATAAGACAACACGTAATAAGAATGATATCAAAATTCTCTCCTTAAAATGCGTAAGGTTCAAAAAATAAACATTTTCACAATAGTGATATCATAGATAATTCATAGATAATTCATATCAAATAAGTATCTATGATTTATTTAGAAGTCATGGTATGATTCATAATGATGAAGATGGAGATGAAATATAGGACACATAATGAATATAAAATGGGATCACCATTATATTATATCATGAACGACTTGTCTTTGTACTGTACATAGTCAAAATTTGACAAGTGTTGTTATTTATACCACACATCATGTGGCTAGGTTCTAGCAAAAGCTTATAACTAGTATCTAATCTAGTAGTCCGATGGTCCTTCCTGGCTTTTCTTGAGTTCATAGATTGCATTCAGAAGACTTTCCTTGTCTGCTTGGTGACGGACTTGGATTTCTTCGATGATTTGTTCTAAATTAGCAATCCTGAAGCGAGCCAGAGCAATCTTGCTATTATTTCCCATTTGCTTTCTTTGAAGTTTAGCAATTTGAGTATGAGACTCTTAGAGTTCAGCATCCAGATTGTCAAAATCTTGTTGTATGATCACCCAGCCATTTCTGAGACCTTCTATTTTATCTTCTATGTGCTCAATGCGGTCGAGAGAGAGAGTTCATCTAGATGATTTAAAATTTCCTCAATTTTCTCCTCGTGACTTTCCAGACTTGTCTTACGAGAGCTTTCTCCTATCTAAAATTCTCGAGGTAGGGCAGAAGTAGAGGAGGATGATCGGTCACGACCTTGTTTCTTAAGTGGCAATAATTCCTCAGGAAGAAAGAAGTCTTGAGGATTAAACATTGAAGATGGAGGCACAATAGTTGGTGGTGGAATAGGTGATTCTTTAGCATAGTATGCATGCATGACCTTCATATAGGGGTCATCATGAAAAAGTGAAAGAGTTGGTGAAGCTATTGGAACTAAACCAAATGAGTTATTTGAAGAGCTAGAATAAGTTTTTCTCGGTAAAGCTAGGACATAGTCTGGGGAAGCCAGGATATAGTCTGGAAAGTTAGATGAAAAAGCATCCTCAATATTGGAAGTAGAGTGGATGAGAGAAGACATAGCTCTGTTAACAACCCAGTGGTAAATAACATAAGTTATTTATATAATAGTATAATAGTTATGTACTTTACATAATATTTGGGAGATGTAGTAGCACATATGACTTTCTTGGATGGAAAAAGAAAAGTAGTTATAGTTAAGGTTTCAACCTTGTTCTCTATAACTGTGGCTCTTGATAATGGGGTCTTAATGGCAAAAGTAAGGACTTAGGCAATAATATATCAAGATAGCATACAGTTGGAAAAATACTCGTATTCATGGTTTATAGCATGTATCCCCCTCGCGGGTTTATGAAAACATTAGAAGATTTAAAATGCGAGGCTATGAACTCACCTTAACAGGGGAAATCTAATTGATGGCAAAAGTATATAAAGTAAAAGTAATGGCTTTGTCACGCAACTTGGGGTTATATGTCAAGTCTTAGTTTGATTGTTTATGTTTTAAAACTTTATAAAGTTTAACGTATTACTTTGATTTATTAATTTATGGAAATATTGTATCACTGTTCGGGCCATCATAATTCAGAGGTCATGTAGTAAACGTTTGAGGAGCCAGGACACTTTAAATCGTAAATCTAGCAAACTCGTCAAAACGTATACCCAAATGAAACTCCTTACATGAAGCTCCCTAGTAACGTGATACGATAAGATTTTAAGTTTCTTCAAAAGTTAGTCGATGATAAATTACGTTAAATATATAACGTAATTGTTTTATAATGCGCCGATCGATGATTAATAACGATTAATGTGTCGGGTTTTAATAAAATCGAGTTTTATAATATTAATATATATTTTTATAATTTATAAAAAAAATATTATATATTATATTTTTAAGTTTGCAAAAATGGCAATATATACCATTGGTTTATAAACCTTTACAAGTTTAGTCCTTTATATATTAAGTATATATAACTTTAGAATAATGACATTTTTAGCCCCTTTAGTTATAAATTTCAGAAAGTTACGATATATACCCCTAGCATGGAATACTTTTGCAAAACAAGTCCAAAAAGCCATGCAAGCTTATTTTAGGGTTCCAAATGATATTTGTAGGTTATATCTTATTAGAATAAGCTAAAATAAGATATTTTAACGTAACAAAAGTTTAGAAAAAGGATTTGTTAGCTAGAAAATCAAAACGGGACATTTTTAGGGTTTTAATAAAAAACACATGGGTTTGAGGATTCAAGGCTTCAAAAAAGAGTTTATATATGATCTTAAGAGTATTATGAACATTCTAATACAGATTATAAGCTTATTGAATAAGATTTTGAGCTTACTTGAGCTAAAATGGGTCAAAATGGGGTTTTCGGGTTCGTACGCCTAGTAACGACTTCAAGGGTTCTTTTCTCTTGATTCTTGGCTTCTATTCTGAGCTTAGGGACTTTACTTGATCCTCCTTAGTCTGAGTTAGAACTCCATTGTTGTATTTGATGAAATTTGAGGTGTGATTGAAAGAGGGTGTATGTTTTGGCTTATATAGTGCTTGGAAAGCCTTTGTGCCTAAGTTTTCTTGTTTTCTTAGTGTCCTAGCTAGATGAGGTGACTAAGGGAGACTAGATGGTGAGTAGGGTGAGCTAGAAAAATAGTTATGGTGAGTTATGGGGTGGTGGTGAAGCCGTGGCATATATGGGGTGACAAGGAGGTGATTTTTGCAACTTGGTGGCCAAGGTGGTGATGGAGGTGCTTGTAAGGTGCTTGGGTGGCTGCTTGGTGACATAGTCGATCTTAATAGTATTAGAACATTCTAAAACAGATTATGAGCTTATTGAACAATATTTTGAGCTTACTTGAGCTAAATGGGTCGAATGAGGGTTTTTCGGGTTCATACGCCTAGATATGGATTCAAGACCTTCCTTCTCTTGAATCTTGGCTTGTATTCTAATCTTAGGGACCTTCTACTTCTTCCTTGGCCTGATTTAGAACTACATTTGAGTGGTGATGAGTTTTTGAGGTGTATTTGAAGTGGTGTGTGTATTTCGGCTTATACAGGGCTCATAAACCCTTGGTGCCTAAGTTTTCTTGGTGGGCTAGAGGTAAGGATGTAGATAGTGACTACGGAAAGGCCTAGAGTGATGACTATAGGAGGCTATGGAGGTAACAATGCAAGGTGTTAAGGATCTTGAGAGGTTTGGTTACAAAGGGGTGAGAAGGAGTGACAAGATAATCTTGGTGGCCAAGTGGTGATGGAGGTGGCTTTGGTTGCCTTCCTTAGTGAAATGGTGTGAGGTCATAAGAAGGTTCTGAGGTGCTAGGTTTTTAGCTAGGTGTAAAATGGGTCAAAAAATGAAAGAAAAAGGTGACGTGTGGTTAGGTTTTCAGGTTAGGGTTTTATCTTTAAACGTATATAGGGTTTAGGAATAGGGTATTTAGGTTTAGGATTAGTTTTGTTTGGATAAGTTTAGTATTAAGGTTTTAAGTTTAGAATCAAGTTTAGGGTTTCGTTTTAGGTTTAAAAGTGAAATTTATAGGGTTCGTTAGGGTTTAGGGTTTTAGATTCGAGCTTTAAGATATTTAGGAGGATTAGGTTTAGGGTTTAGGAGTCATGCATATAAGTTTTGTACCTTGTCTAAGAGTGGTGGTAAGAAAACTATAAGTAATTTAGGAGGTAAAATGACCTAGTTTGGTTTCTTGCATTATTAATTGTACATGAGCTTAAATGAGTTGTACATTGAACTTAAGGGAAATATATTGTCAAATGTTGTGCATTGATACACTTTGTACACACTTGATGTTTGCACATTCATTTTATAAATAATCATATACATATAATTGGGGGTTTCGATATAAATTTAAACGGATAAATCAATTTGATATAACGTTGTAAATGGTACGTTAAATGGATAATGTACTTGGTAAAAATGATATTAAGATATAGACTTGACATTTTAGGATGTTTACATGATATAAACATAGATATTGATGGCATTGGTGGAGGTTGTGTGAGCTCGTTTACTTTAGAGATGCAAGATACATTGCATAATGAGATAAAGCAAAAATTTCCCTGTAAAAAGGTGGTATATATATATAATAGATGTATATTACAGTGCATTTAATTTAATAGATGGATAATTACATTGATGAAAATTATGGGTTGTTATATGCTTAAACGTCAAAGATGAACACCAAAAACCATTTAGTTTGTTAGTACCACCTGAGGTACCTCAGTGGAACTGGGATAATATCTTCATGGATTTTATCACCAAGCTCCCTAAGACGTCAGGTGGTTATGATACCATTTGGGTGATTGTAGACCATCTTACTAAGTCTGCACACTTTTTGCCGATGAATGAAAATGACACAATGGAGAGATTGACGAGACTTTACTTAAAAAAAGTGGTCACGAGACATGGAATACTAGACTCAATCATTTGTGACCGTGACGGTAGATTTACGTCAAATTTTTGGAGGTCATTCCAGAAGGCTTTGGGTACTCGTTTGGATATGAGCACTGCTTACCATCCGCAGACTGGTAGACAAAGTGAAAGAACCATTTAGACACTAGAAGATATGGTACGCGCTTGCGTGATAGACTTTGGAAATGGTTGGGATAGACACTTACCACTAATTGAGTTCACATACAACAATAGTTATCATTCACCTATTTGCTGAGCCGAGGTCGAAGATGTTCAGCTCATCGGTCCAGAAATTATTCATGAGACAACCAAAAATATCATTCTAATCAAAAGCAGATTCAAACACTCGTTAATCGCTAGAAAGAGTTTATGCCGAAGTGGTCGTAAGCCTTAGAATATCAAGCTTGGTGACAAAGTCAGATTGAACCCTAGGTATATTTGGACCCTTTCAAGGTGTTAGCAAAAGTGGAACTGTTTCTTACAGACTCAACTCCTCAACAACTAAAGCAGGTTCATAGTACTTCACGTATCCCAATTTAAAAGAAATTTTATCCGAACAGAGCCATTGGCAATTACATTGGATGAAATACATATTGCTGACAAGCTTCACTTCGTTGAAGAACCAGTGGAGATCATCGATCGTGAAGTCAAGCGATAGAAGTAAAGTCGTATCCCCATTATCAAAGTTTGATGGAACTCTAGGAGAGGTCCTGAGTTCACATGGGAACGTGAAGATCAATTTTGAAAGAAGTACCTGCATCTCTTCAAAAAAGCCGCACCCTCGACAAGTGTCGCGTCTTGAGCGTTGCGGACAAGGCTCCTTTAACGGGGGAAGACTGTAACAATCCATTATTTCAAGTCATTTTACGACTTCATACTTTCCATTATTTATTTTTAGAGTTTTACACGTTTACTTTTAATTTTTATCGTTTAGTTAAATCGCGTAAACTAAAAACCAACATTCAACGTAAAACTCATCAAAAAATAAACAGTTTTACGTCAAAACAAGTGTTATATATATTATTAAGAAAAATAATTATAACTTCCTTTTTTATTTTTATTGGTTCGCAATAAATTCAGTGTTGCAAAAATCAGCCTAGGCGGCCGATTAATTGGTGCCTAGGCGCTAGGCGGGGATTAACCGCCTTGATTTTCATTAATCGGCCTTATTAATCGGTTTGGTCAAAAATCGGTCAAGGTTAATTTTATACTAAATATATAATATATGATAAAATATAAAATATATATAAGTCTAAAAATCAACAAGATCAATAAAACCGAGAAGTAGTATAGAGTGTTCCCGGGTCGTTTATCCCCAACGAGGCTGGACTGGAGAATCGATACAGTCGGAAGATTGGAGTTTGAATGAGAAAAATGATTTGAGAGTGAGGAAAGTTAAATTAAACAATAACAAACAAAAACGTTTAAGAAAAACCTAAAAATTATGAAATTAAGCTAGAAAACGAGAGCACGAATCCCGAACAAAGGGGCTAAAACCTAAAATCTTTAAAATTAACCCTACGAAGAAATTTTTGCTTCTAAACTACTCTAGGGAACAAATAACGAAGAATAAAAAAGACTAGACCGAAAACGGAGTTCGTTTGACCCAAAAACGAGTCAACACAAAAAACCGCACCCGGACCGCTCTTTAAAAAATGAAAAGTTGTAAAAATGACCCTACGAAAAGTTTTATATTTTTCCTACAAACTATATGACAAAATAAAATTTTCTAAAAAAAGAAAAAAATATTAAATGACTTCAAAAAATTCTGAAAATTTTACTAAAAATACTTTATACTATAACAATCCTACGAAAAATAAGAAAC
>BQNB010074094.1:0-17283 GCA_026074375.1 Tanacetum coccineum
AGAGATTGTGCTTGGTTGATGATCTCAAGATGCTCAAGATCACAATGTCAAATACAAGTTCAAGGAACAAGCTCAATCCAAGAAGTCAATGATCACTACAACATATTCACAAGAGAAAGTCAAGAGTGCGAGCTAAAGACTAAAGATAAAGCATAGTATGCTAGGTTTAAAGTTTTTAAATTGGAGTGACCTCCCTTAGGGGGAGATTGTTGGAAACACAAAAAGTGTCGGTCACTTCCAAGTTGTAACAGGTCTTAGCTCGTAGTTAGTATAATGATTAGATTAGTAATCTAGTCCGGCCCAAGGCCCATGGGAGGCCCAACTAAGCCCATGGCCGGCCTCCATAGTAGTATATAAGTCCCTCTCCTAGTCTTGGAGAGGGTTGGTTGTTCCATTTTTCCATACATTTCATTTATACATTCATCCATTTTCCATCCAAGTTCTCTCTAACATCACAACCCACATCTCACTCTTGTTCTTGGTTTGATCTTAAGATTACTAGTATTCTACAGTTCTCATGACTGTATTCTGAACCTTCTTCACTCTCAGAATCCGAGCTTATTTCCTGATACTTCGGTTTCCTCCCTCTACTTTTGGTTCTTCCCCTCCTAAGATTTTCCTTAGACATTCTTTGGCTTTGCAACCTCTTGGACCTTCTTGGTTATGATAGTGCCTTTCCATGGGAGAGGTTCCTTTGATTCTTTCCTAAGGAGCAGTTCTTGGCATGGGCTTCAGATGTGCTGAATAATTCATGTGAAAGTTGCTTGGTTATGTCCTTAGCTTCCTCGCTCGAACCTCCTCCTTTGGACTCATCATAGGCTAATTTTTGTGGGGTCGCTTTTGACTTGGTTTGTTGGTCGAGTTCCTTGATCATGGTTATGAGTACGTTAATGTTTTCCCTGACGAAAGCCAAGGAATGAGTTTCTTGAGCGAGGGGCTGGTTCGGAAGGCCCTTCTGGTAACCTCGCTCCCATGCCCTTCAACCCTGCCCTTTGAGCTCCTTCCTCCAATGGCTGCGAGTCAACCATATCTTTGCTTTCTTTTCAAACTTAGGTAGATTGGGATATGAGTCCTACGGATGGCTCCAATGTTGAAGCAAATTTACGTGGGCTGCTTGAGCTTGGTAAAATGGATTCTATCTTTATCAATATTCTGGTCAGCTCGGCTCCTTCGGAGGTTCCTCCTTTGTATCCTAGCTGAAAATAAGAGAGAACACCGTTAGCTCACCTCAGGGTTTGGGTCTGGGGCCAATTTTGGCATGAGAGTAAGTATTTTGGTATGAAATATTTGCGGAGAGAATATAAAGATATAAAGTGTGGTCCGGAGTATGTGTAACGTGGTCTGTCCCAAGAGAGTGAACTCCTCTCTTTATACTGTTTGGGACTTCACTAGACGACAAAAGGTGCTTGTCGTCTAGGACTTAGCGAGATAATTGCTGAGCGGGTATTTCCTCTTTTTTGGTTGGTACGATTGTCGGATACGTGTCATTCTAACGACAGTGGTCCTAACCAAGTACCATCCCTTGGTCGGCCTGCCCTTAGGTGTTGCTAGCCTAGCCGCGGGACTAGAGACTCCGGACCGGATTTGTCCTTCGACATACCAGTTTCTCCGGAGTGCTTGTCTGGCTTAGCCCGTACTAGTCTGGCAGAGGTATTTTAGCTGTATTTCTCGTTCGGGTGTTCCGAGGTAGACTATACCTCATCAACCATTGTGCACTTGGATATTTTAATACTCTTGCGTTACTCTTCGGAGTTCGTCCACAGATGAAAGGTCTATTATACTAGTACTTGTATTATATGTCGTATACCCGATGCATATTATGTTATTTGAGATCTTTTCAAAAATTCTAATAGTCATGATATGTTAAGATTTTATAAACTTTATTGCTACAGATTTTTTTACATATCATTATCTATCTATTATTTTCAAAAATAACACAAAGCCTTTGCAAAATGAATTTGAGATAACCTGATGATACTGTTACTACAAAGCGTATATCATAATCAAATTTGTTATTAGAGCTAGTTATTACTTAAAAGCTGATAATGCATCTCTTTAACTAGTCTACATAACAGCGTACTCAATGTTTTGACTTGTGTTGGGAAATTTCACGTAAACAAAAGTTCTTTTGAGACTACTTTGAAATAATTTTGCTAAGAGTCACTAATAATCAAGTTGGTTACTAGGGCTAGTCATCATCTAAAAACTGATGATGTATCCTTTTAACCAATCCACATAACATATGGCTCAATGTTAAGTTAATAAAAGGAAACCTCATTCTCATGCGACTCAAGTGCTTTATGAAAAGTTTTTCTTATGAATAAAAGATTATATTTCTCTAAAGGATGGTAAGATGAACACTTTTAGCATGAGAAAATCAAAAACATCTTTCATCTTTTATCTTTTAATTTTATAAAATATTATCCAAACAATTTTGGTGAGGATAAACAAATAACAGAAAGAGAGGTAAAAATCATATGTGAAAAGAAAAGAGCATACGTCTTGTGTCAGAAAAAGCAAGATCAAGGCACATGAAAAAGAAAATGACATAAGTATGGTAAAAAAGAATTGCTCCACCATTCAAAACAGACAGAGTGGAAAGAAACAAAAAATAAATAAATGATCTTAAGTTTGTATTCTAGTTACACTAATTCATTTGAATCTTTTTTCTCAGAACTTGATGCGGTTGTCGTTAGACTTCAACAAGAAGTTTTACAACTCCCTAGGCAGAGCACCTAACCGTTGTAGTGTAGTAAGGCAAGACTCGGGGGTTGTTATCGTTCTCTAGGGGAATAGGTTGGGAAGGCTCGAACAGAATCTAACAGAGGTCTAAGGGGTTGAGAGAAGATTCTTTTTGTATTTTTATGTTTTTATAAAAGCAGGTAAATATCATTGGTTGAGAGGTTGGTTGGTTTTTAACTAATTAAACTAATAATAAATCTAAACTACTTTGGTGATAACTATATGGTAAACGAACGTATTTACTTAATCATGCATTACTCCTTATTATGTTTCTCTAAATTATGTTGCTTTGTCACCCTTGTAATGATCTGTGTAAGTATTTCCTAAGTCATGAACGAATTACACGAACCCGCCGTCTATGTAATATTCCGTTAAGGCAACGCACAAGTAAGGTAGTATGAAGACTATTACAAGGCCCCTAAGAGTACATTACATGCATTTAAAACACTTAAGAGGGATCAACCATATTAGGGGTAAGGTAGTATGAAGACTGTTATCGATGGTATCCTTTCTACACTGATGACATCAAATAACGTTATATTTATAGCATCGTTTATCCCAAATAAATTACCCACTTTTATATAATTATTGCAAGAATTGTTACTTAATTGCTTAAAGTTGTTAATTGCAGTAATTACGGAGTGTTTTGTGAAGACAAGCTAAAAGGCGCACATTTTGGAGCATAAACGATGATATTTGAAGATAATTATTTCTGACTCAATAAGTAGTATCCAGCAAAGAAGATATGGTGTATCAATGCCTGGACTTCACAAGAAAACTCGTATGTTCAATTAAGGAAAGATATAACTGATTGATTATGAACGTAGCGCGCACTCCAAGGAATACACCCCTATACACCGTATTGACCTCACTCAATATCGCGTATCCACTAATTTTCAGAGACTATAAATAGAAGACTCAAAAACGAGTTTTCAGTGTGCAAAATCATATTCTCTATACCATAAACATAAAAGTCGATTGTCTAAAGAGAAGAAGAGCAGCCAAGGTCAAGCATCAATCACGATTCCATAGAAGACACCGTGTAATTCCTATACTCTTTTAATCATTTAATTTTTGGTATCGTTCGGTAAAACGTTTAGTTTACCTTGGTTAATTGATCACACTTGTATAATTACAATGGTTATGGGCTAATACCCTCGGGTATTAGCCATCTTAATGAAGATTTAATGTTTGGTTTGTTTAATCCCGATTGCTTAATTTATCGTTAGTTGTTATAATTATGTTTTATCACTTATACTTGTCTATGTGCTTGAATATGCGGCCTATAAATTCACCTGCGGTATATGTTGATACTGACCAAGTAATCTAGATACTAGGATAGCTCTCCATATCGTGTTTTCATATATCTAGACCAATAGGATCACAAATAATGTTCTATCTTTGCCTTTAGATTAGTGAGCTTAGTTGGCCTGGAAGGTGACCCTTGGATCAACAAGTACGTTCTTAATCATTGGTAAAGACTTGAACAGTGAACTACAGTATATAAATTACCGTCAAGCCAGTAATAAATAGAAGGGGGTGAAGTCACGGATGGGCTAGACTTCTAGATTTTAACAAATCCACCATTGCGTAATCCTAAGATAGATTATAATTAAACTAAAGGATGCTTTTACGTGATTTTTGTCGTTAATTAGTGAACAAGATTCAAACGTGTCTAGGGTCTTAGGAGGATGTCCCGCCTAAGTCTTAGATCATGATATGCTCGACTCGAGATAAGCCATCATTGCACTAAAATCAAACAACCAGCATTTTAATCAGAATTTATATGGCTAACTCAATTTTCTATCATTTGGATTTGTACTGCTTTTTTATCTCTAATTTTCTTACTTGCATGACTTATTGTGTATTGAATTTGATTGTTAGTCACCATTAAAACTTGTTGTTGCAGGTCTCTCCAAGCTAAAAAACCTCCCCCGTATCTTTAGAACTAGGTTTAGCATAGGTTTAACATGTAATTTGAATTAACATAGTCCATTTAGATTAACTTAAAGATGATTAGAATATAAGATTACACGAAACTCGATCTTTAGTGTTCGACACCTACTTACCATGAAACACATTGATAGGGTACACGTGCATGTTAAGTGTTGTTTTAGGATAAGTCGGCTAAAATATAAATTAAAAATTCGTGTGTAATCAATTAATATAACCTACACGACATCACTATCAAGTTTTTGGTCGCATTTGTCGGGGAGGTGAAAAAAGTTTATCTCTTTATTTCTTATTAGTATTTCACCCTTTATTAGCTTAGCTTACGAATTTTATATTGTTTAAATTCTGTTTGTATTTAAATTAATTGTTTTATATAGATTGTTATTTAAATTTCTGCTTTTTTGAATTATTTAATTATTTTAAAGTACTCCTGTTATGGTAGACCCCCCCCCCCCCACCCAACCTGATACGGCGATATTATACCAGTTTGGATACGACGTTATCAAACCTTTCTACCCAGACAGACGTATTGATTGTCTCGTATTGATTGCTGCAGTCTAAACAACGTATCATGTTCTTCCAAACAATACGGCGTATTCTGCAAAACTCAATACGACGTACTGACCTTCAAAAGATCCATACGGCGTATTCAAATCAATTGAATACAGTGTATCAATCACCTGATACAATAGCAGTTGTGATTTTTCGTATTCAATTTCCTTTTTTTAGTGTTCTCCTTACTGAGGGCACATCCTACTGATTATTTGTTCTTATACTCAGGGAACGTTTGACAAAAACAGGAACTATGACAAAACACGCCTTTGAAGATGACCTTCATGGTTCGGATGATACAACACGTAAGCTCAACATGAATACCGAATTTAAGATTGGCGATGAATTTGTGAAAATACTACATGATAATGCCTTTAATAGAATTGACGGAGGTGATGTTATCGACCACACTTCAAAAGTACTTGAAATATTGGAATGGATCAAAATTCCTAATGTGGAAAAAAATCAACTTCGGTTGCACGTTTTCCCAATCTCGCTTAGTGGACATGCAAGGGAATGGTGGGATAATGAAATAAAAGGTTCAGTCACCACTTGGAACGAATTGAGTGAGAAATTTTTTCTTAAATATTATCCACTATCCCATACTTGCAATAGTAAAATCCCAACGGGACTGGCTATCTTAAATTTTTAAATTGGCTGGGATCAAAATTCAAAAATCATTGGAACATGGATAAAAACACTAAGAACGGACTATGGGATTTTTATGTTAAGGAATGTAATGATAAGGGATCAATAAGCGACACCGAACAAAGTAAAGACGAATGCGACGAACCCTACAATAAAAACAAAAAAAATCCTGTTCTGATTCGTTCTTTAAGCCCTGTTTGGATGCATAAGAAGGGGATGGAATATACAATTTTGAAGAAAGCAATCAGTATTCCCCTCAAATACCAGTTCCTGCTGAGTGCGACATCATGGATCCTGCAGAATTCACGGTTGTCTGATACTCGATAGGGTCTGATGAAGAATTCATTACCATCAGTCCAAGCAAATATGACACTTGGGAAAAAACCCATGGAAGCATGTCTTGCATCTACCATGACCTCTTTAATAAGAAAGATCGCGGATGGCACGTGAAGCGCACCAAGTAGAGAAATGAAGCTAAGAAGAAAAAGTCTAACTTAAAGACTGGCTGAAAGAAAAGTGCTTATCGGGAGACGACCCGACTATTTTAATTGTTTGTCTTTTGTAATTTTAATTGTTTGTTGAGTCTGTCTTCCCAGACATTCCATACGGCGTATTTAACCCCTATGGATATGGTGTATGGACATGTCTGGACGTTATTAGCCTTTAATTTATGCATTTAAATTCCTGCAAACTTTAAAACATTTGTTTTTACAGGATGCAATACGGCGTATCCTTGGGCTTGGGATACGGCGTATTGACTGCTTGTACAGTATGTGTGTTTATTTTTCTGCATTGTAACCATTGTAAAACCGAGATATGAATTGCACGCTTTATCTTCTAACTTTTATGCAGGACCTTGCTGTAAAAAAATCGATGAATTGGTGATGGTATACTCTGAAAAAGACGTGTGTTGAACTCATACGGGCATTCTGATGCCTCTTCAACACACTTTTGCTCAAGAACTCAAATTGGAGAATCATCCCGAGCAAATATCAGGGGAGTTCCTCGTTCTAATTCTATTTCCCATTTTCTTTAATTGTTTTATCTATACACCGAGGACGTTTTATAACTTAAGTGGGGGGATGGAGACTTAGAACGCCTACTTGTCCTTCTTTTTACAAATAATATGCAATATGCTTAAATTATGCTAAATTTAAAAAAAATTAGCATAACTTTTGTAAAAATTACTAGTTACATTACCTCGCGCACAATAACCCTTAATGACAAATTGTGAGAATTAAGCCTATTCCGTTTCCAAACATTTACCAAAAATTCCACAAAATTATGAGTGTGTCGGTGATGTAGTGGACTTTAGAACTTGACTTGGTATATTACTCAAGACCACAATAATGAGTAACATGGACTTAGATGGAGTAACATGTTTAACTGGTAAATTTATAAGAATACACCAAAAAGCCTATATGTTGTGATATTAACTAACCACACTGGTTAGTTAACCCCCGTACAACCCTTTGCTTACTCTCACTATAAGAGTAAGATCCCCTAGAAAAAACTGTTGAGCCATTCATGTCTTTTTCACACCAAATGTTTATTTCGTTACATATTTACACCTTAGACTACCTTGTAGATTAAGCCTATTTAATCAAGTTGCTAGTTGCTTTTGTGTAAAGTTTTGTAATTCCTGTGTCAAGTGAAATTTTCTATCTCTGGTTAGGTCGGGAAATTGCACAATGCAATGGGAATGTAAAAGTATGTAGCTCGTGTATTTTGCTACTTTTGCAATTATGTTCTATATTCGAAGAAGAAGTGTTTAAAGAAAAATTATCCAGGTGAATTATGATGGTGAAGGAGGTGAAATTACACCGAAATTCATATTGTATTGGTTTGTTATGAAAAAAATGGAAAAATAGAAAATGCATCAAAAAAGAGAAAGAAAGATAGATAGTCGGTTTGTTAGGCTTAAACCGATAAATTACTTGAAGGATCAATTATTCGTTGATATGTGGTAAAAATCAACGATGTATAGTTTTGTATAAAAGTGGTCGATATCACCACTTGTTTGTAAAGTATGTATGAGTTGGGATGATTGGAAAGTTGATCGTTATGGGAACGCCAACTTATTTGTTCAAGCTTAATCTATTTGTTTGTAAAAATCAATGATAGATAGACATTTGTATATATTTCTGAGTCTTTATCATGGAATGGTCGAAAAAGTTACTAGCAACTATATACCTTATTTGTTCGAGCTTAATCTATTTGTTTTGTGAATTTTATTTAACAATAATTTATTTCCCTTTCCTAACAATTAAGCTTAGGTTCTACTCGAACAAGGATGTGATCAAGTCATGCATGTCTATTCTGTCATTACGGCCATATATGCGTAATTCAGCTGCCTTGTGGTTTATTAATTTTGGTGAAAGTTAGAAGATCCTATACCCTATATCATTCTTCATCGTAACCCTTGGTTAAACTCGAATAAGGATGTGATCGAATTATACATGTCTATTCCGTCGTTACGGCCATGTATGTATGATTCAGTTTCCTTGTTAGTGTGGTACTATTAGTGTAAGATTGTTAGAATGATCAACCCTTATGGTTCGTTTGGTAGGACGTAATGAAATGTTAAATGAATGGAATAAGCGACGCAATGGAATAAATGATGTAATGTAATAATTCATTACCCTTATTAATAATGTTTGGTTGGTATGATAGGACGGAATGCAATCGATAAAAAAAAGACTAAAATGCTCATAGTTAATAAGAAGTGTATTTAATGTGGTTAGTTAATGATAGACTTTTATGTAATTTTGATTACATTACGGACGCAATGAAAAAAAAGAAAGGGACCCCTATGGAATGCAAAATGTAGTTTTTGATGTAATGAGTCATTGATTGTAATGAATCATTCCATTGTATAATGTTGAGAAAAGTGACACCGGACTGAAGCAAAACCGCAACTAAAATATGAAATGAAATAAAAGATGACACACGGATTTAAGAGGTGCTTGGTTTTGTACAAGTGATTTAACGAAAAAAAATGCTTAAAGGAAAAATCTTTAACTTCGGTTGGGATACATTTTCAATAAATTTCTAGAGTATACTTGAGGACAAGTGGGATTCAAGTGGTGGGATATTTGATGACATCAAATAATGTTACATTTATACCATCATTTATCCCAAGTAAATTACCTATTTTTATATAATTATTGCAAGAATTGTTACTTAATTGCTTAAAGTTGTTAAATTGCTTGAAATTACGAAGGTGTTTTGTGAAGACAATCTAAAAAGGCGCAATTTTTGAGCTTAAAACGATGATATTTGAAGATAACTTAATATCTGGACTAAATACGTCGTATCCATCAAAGAAGATATCATATCAGCGCCTGGACTTCACAAGAAACTGTATGATCAAATCCAATACGACTACCTGCTAACTACATACGCCGTATCCAGCTGGTCAAACAATCAAAGATCTTTCATTAAATGTGATTAAGGAAAGATATAACCGATTGATTGTGAACGTAGTGCGCACTCTAAGGAATAGACCCCTATACGTCATATTTAACTTAATCAATACGACGTATCCACTCAATTTCAAAGACTATAATAGAAGACTTAAAAATGAGTTTTCAGTGTGCAAAATCATATATCTCTAACCATAAACATAAAAGTCGATTTTTTGAAGGACAAAGAGCAGCTAAGTCAAGCATCAATCCATCAATCACGATTTCATGAGAAGACACCGTGTAATTCCTATAGCACTAGTAATCATTTAACTGGTATCGTTCGTAAAACGTTTGTATTATTTACCTTGGTTAATTGATCATACTTGTATAATACAATGGTTTAAGGCGTAATACCCCTCGGGTATAGACATCTTAATGAAGATTTAATGTTTGGGTTTGTTTAATACCGATTGCGCTTAATTTATCATTGATTGTTTAATTATGTTTATCACACCTCATACTTGTCTATGTGCTTGAATATGCGACCTATCATTCAACTGGGTCTAGTAATACTGACCAAGTAATCTAGATACTGGGATAGCTCTCCATATCGTGTTTTATATATCTGGACCAATAGGATCACAAATAATGTTCTATCTTTGCCTTTAGATTAGTGAGCTTAGTTGGCCTGACAGGTGACCTTTGGATCAATGAGTACGTTCTTAATAATTGGTAAAGACTTGAACAGTGAAACTACCAGTATATTAAGAGATACCGTCAAGCAAGTAAGTAGGGTAAAGTCCCCGATGGCTAGGGTTAACCAGATCAATATTTTGCTTTAATCCATAAGATTAATATAATTAAACTAAAGATCTTTATGCGGATGCATTAATTGTGACAGGAATTCAACGGGTCTAGGTCTTAGATGATCCCCGCCTATGTCCATTAAGAATGATATCCAACCGTCAGATAAGCAGTCATTGAACTAAACAAACAAATCACATTTAACGATTTAATATGGCTAATATAGTTTTCTATCATTTGGCTTGTACCGCTCTTTTATCTTCTGATTTTCTTCTTGCGTGATCTTCTTGCATGCTTATTGTGTATTGAATTGATTCCATAAAACCTATGCCAGTCTCTTAGGTTGAAAACCTCCCATTTTTCATTAGAACTAGGTTTAGCATAGGTTTAACAAGTAATTAGAATTAACTAGTCTAATTAGATTAACTTAATTACTGATAGAATATAAGATTAACGACCTCGCTCTTAGTGTTTGACACCCTAATTACCACGAAACTCTATTTGATCGGCTACACTGCCCGTTAAAGTGTTGTTTTAGGATAAGTCGGCTAAATATAAATTTAAAACTTGGTAATCAACAAATATAACCTACACGACAGCACATCATACACACTCGCGTTTCCCTAGACTTCTATGCCAATTTAATATCTTATGGCTAGTTTTCTAAAGCCTAACGCGCACATCCATCATAAAAAGCAACATAATAAAGATCTACATAATAAGTTTTATGCAATCATAAGTAAATACTAATGTATCTAGCTGGACATATTATAAGGAAGTGAAGAACATAAATCAATCAAACAACATATAGACATATTGAATGATAAAAGATAAAGGATCTCACTTTATTAGAACATGAGTTAATGGCAGATACGAGAGGGTTTTGACACCCTAAAAATGGCCTAAGTAGCAGCCAAATTCTTCTTCTAAAACTAGGGTTCGGATCCCAAAAGTTACACACTTAAAACCCCTAAAAACTGTGGGTATATATAGAAAAAGAAGTAGCGACGGCGTCGCAGGGTTTCTGACGCCGTCACTTTGTCGAATCTTTTAGGGTTTCTTTTGAGGTGGCTGCGTTCTAACGCTGTCGTGAGGTTCCTGACGCCGTCGCTTGCAAGATATGACGACGTCGCTAAGAATTATGACGCCGTCTCCAGGCATTGGGCAGAATTCTTCAAGAGACTTTGGTGTAGAGTAGTCTTGTCTATTTCTTCTCTCCAATTGAGCCCAAGTCACGTGTATTTCCTCCAAAAGCCATCCAAATGCTAAAAACACAAAAACAAATGATTAAGCACATAATCTGGGCATATTTGCATGATTTAGGGGGTTAAATGACCCTGAAAAGTGTAAAAAATGACACATCATCAAATACCCCTACACTTGGGATTTGCTTATCCTCAAGCAAATGAGCTTTTCTACCTAGACAATAGCAATATTGGAGGCATTTAACCTACTCTTTAAAAGCAGTTTACGACACAACCTTCTAGACCTCGTAATTAAAAGCACGAAAAGTATATACTAGTACCTCACATAAGTGTTTAGATTCTCTCTTTCTCTCGGGTGTATAATGAATTATAACAATATGGGAAACGGGAAAATTAACACTCATTACCTGTCATAGCATAAAATTACCATAGGCTTGGTAAAGTATCAAACATCCACCGATAGGCACAAGTACTAGAAATTACTATCAAATAGGGATTTAAAGGGTTGTGATGTGTAGGGTGTAGGTTAAACAGCAGCAACAAAGAAATGGATGGGATATATTTGGGGGTGACTTTTTGGGTGAATTTGGGGTGAAAGGGTTAGCTAATTATTTATAAGAATACATGTTGATTGGGTTGCTAAGCCAAAGACTCGAACAAGAATATACAAACTCTACAAAACTCTACATCAATCTCTTTTCTTTTTCTTCTCTACTTTTTTGATAAACTTAATACATCACTTAGGGTTTATAAACACACCCCTACACTTGCGTTTTTGCTAACTCATAATTACAATCTAACTAATGACCCGAATTGAGGTGGATCAACATAACATGGAGACTATCGAACAAATATGGGGGTAATGATTTAACTTTTCTTCCCTATTCTTCCACAAAATAAATACTACCATGAATCCTAATCGTCCCAAAACTGTATTTACAAGGATAAGGACTTAGCAACCGTGTACTCAAATAATTAACTTGGGTTAAAACAATAATGTACTAAAAGCGAGTACATACAAGGTAGGCTAAGGCGATTTGGGTGTAACAATTGGTTTAAGGGTTAACAATGCTCTTCATTAATAGTCCGGATTAACCAAAAAATTACAAGAACCATGAAAAGGATAGGCTCGGAGGGGTGTACTAGGGGTATCCTGCACTAAAAATAAGTGCATGGCAAGGGTGTGGGATAGTTATATGATCGAGGTGACCATCATAACAATTACAGGTTTAAAACATGGGTTAATCCTAGTGCCTCTTATCATTTAGCAAATCCTAATTCTCACTATGCGGTCTCGGGATGCATCACAAAAACAAGTTCTAGAATTTAATACACTACTGGTACACTCATATAATTTTAAACCGATACCAATGCTCCAGAAAAGGCGACAAAACCACATATACACATCCATAACGATAGAATAGATACACATGATTGCTCACTTCTTAACTCGAGAAAGCTAAAGGTAAAATTATCTTGGGTATCAAAAATAGATACCCGAATTCCTAAAGATCTAAAGGCAAACCTCACATTTTTGGGGTAGAATTTGAGGGTTTTTGTGCTAGTCATATAATTTCTATCCATGAGACACTAATAACACTCGGTTTTCGTCGGTATGTGTCATAAATTTTTTGAAAATTTCGGTTAAAATTACCGTCTATACTATGTTTTGATATATTACTCATAATTTTAAAGACAAAGCAAATGGCAGTTGAAGGAATAGTTTCTAAGGCTTATTTTCCCCCTACACTTAAGTTGAACATTGTCCTCAATGTTCTTAAAAGTACCCGTAAACGAATAAAGGGAAAAGAAAAAGAATGAAAGAAACTAGTACTCCCCTGGTTTTGCTCAATGATGGAGAAGAAACAAATGTTCTGACTAAATCGTCATCCAAGAATCGTCCACATGAAACTCCAAAGAACTTCCAGGCTTCTCCTCATCAAATATAACCTCCAAATCAAAGACAAGAACAACTACACCCAGCGTAAAATCCACGGGTGAATGATATACAGCCTCATTAACTAAGTTTAAACTTTATGAAAGCAATAAAGATAGGATGATTGTGTTAATGAAATCGTGGTTTTCTGTAGGTTTTTAGGAAAATTACAAATCCCGGAAATTATACAAGATTAATTTCACAAAAATAAAATCAAATTTTCCTGTAGCTGACCTGGCGACACCGTCAGGATTAATCCTGACCTCGTCTTCAGGGTCTGTAGAGAATTTTTTTCTTTTCTTCAAAAATCCCTGTACGCAAGTTCCCATTAGTTATTTCTTGCAAATTTGACTGCAAAAAATCACAAAATTGATTAACACAATCATATGATTCAAAACAAACACACAAGACACACAAGATATATAAGACACACCTAAAATGCAAGAAAATAAAAGATTGGGTTGCCTCCCAATAAGCGCTTGTTTTTGTTCGAGTCATGAGCCTGGCTCTATGCTTATTTGTCACGTAAAAATGAGGGCTCCCCTACACTTAGAATTAAGTGCGGGTGATAGTAGCAATACATACCATTTCGATGGAAGTATGCCACGTAGGGTAAAGGTGGTGTATGAATAGTCAAGGGTTCTACTACCTTCCTAAACTATCCGGACTATATGGGTTGATGGGTGGGTCAGTTCCTCTTTTGTCTCCTAGATTTACATCTAAGGGTGAAAAATTAGGTAAAAGTTGAGGCTTCGGTTCATTAATACTAAGAATTTCCCTAGAACAAAGAGATAGGTCATGACTATAAGTATTCAAGCCTAAATCCTCTATTTTCGTATGGTCCAAAGGTTCTACCTCCATCGAGATTCCCATAGTCTCATCTACTTCTTTTGGGTAAGTCACGGGCGGTGTGTATACCTCAAATGATAGGAGAACTTGTGAGGTACTTTGTGGGCTTGGATTATCCACCTTATCCTCTATATCACCTATAGGCTCAAGCTTAGTGAATTTTCTAAAGGGTTTTCCCATCACAACATCAGTCATATCACTTACAATAAACTCTCCAATGTCCTCTAATACCACAAAATCCGTAATGTAATTGAAACTTCCGACAAACACATAGACATCCTTAACGATGGCAACTAAGTTTCTCCCTGTACTTCCTAATCCGTCTACCATTATAGTATTATATGCCTTACGCGTAATAATGTTCATTGGTAAAAAGGGTCAAAGTAGGCGACAAACTTTCTAAAACCAATCATACACTAGAATGCAAGTCATCCCCATCAAAACTATTAATCACCTTTTTGGCATAACTTTCCTGCATTACCATATTCTTCTAGCTCATTTAGGACTTCCCCATCATCTGAATTATCATCTGAATCAAGAAAAGGGGAGACAAGGGGTCTATCTACCAATCCATCATCGGGCTCGAGGTCATCCATTATAATTTCATTAGGTTGGTTTGCGAAGCCATTAAGGAATCGGTCAATGTTCTCAAGGCGAGAATCGATATAGGCCGAGATTGTCTATAGCTCATTGAGCTCTCAGACAACCTTTGTGCGTAGCATAGTTGGTAGGACAGGTGGGTAATTGGTCGATGGTGAATTCGCGTTCTCTATAATGAAGAATGGAATAGTCAATGAAAATTACAAAACAGACACTCAAAGAAGAGATAGACTACAAAAAACTAATTTACTGAAAATAATTCTCACTTGATAAGAATCAAGCGAGTAGACCTAAATTAAACGATGATCGAAACCTAACTATTCCCCATAAAGCGGCTTCAAAAACTTAATGCGGTTGTCGTTAGACTTCAACAAGAAGTTTTAAAACTCCTTTGGCAGAGCACCTAACCGTTGTAGTGTAGTAAGGAAAGACTCGAGGGTTGTTATCGTTCTCTAGGGGAATAGGTTGGAAAGGCTCGAACAAAATATAACAGAGGTCTAAGGGGTTGAGAGAAGAGTCTTTTTGTATTTTTATGTTTTTATAAAAGTAGGTAAAAATCATAGTTTGAGAGGTTGGTTGGTTTTAGCTAATTAAACTAATTACAAATCTAAACTACTTTGGTGATAACTATATGGTAAATGAACATATTCCTTAATTCAGTGATTACTCTTATTAGTTTTCTCCAGATTATTGCTTTGTCACCCTTGTGATGATCTGTGTAAGTATTTCCTAAGTCATGAACGAATTACACGACCCGCCGTCTATGTAATATTCCGTTAAGGCAACGCACAAGTAAGGTAGTATGAAGACTAATACAAGGCCCCTAAGAGTGTATTACATGAATTAAAACACTTAAGAGGGATCAACCATATTAGGTGTAAGGTAGTATGAAGACTGTTACCGATGGTATCCTTTCTACACACTTGCGTTTCCCTAGACGTCTATGCCAATTTAATATCTTATGGCTGGTTTTCTAAAGTCTAACGCGCACATCTATCACAAGAAGAAACATAATAAAGATCTACAAAATAAGTTTCATGCAATCATAAGTAAATACTAATGTATCTAGCCAGACATATTATAAGGAAGTGAATAACATAAACTAATCAAACAACACATAGATATATTGAATGATAAAAGATAAAGGATCTCACTTGATTAGAACATGAGTTAATGGAAGATACAAGAGGGTTTTAACACCCTAAAAACAGCCTAAGTAGCAGCCAAAATCGTCTTCTAAAACTAGGGTTCGGATCCCAAAAGTTACACACTTAAAAACCCTAAAAACTGTGGGTATATATAGAAAAAGAAGTTGCGACAGCGTCGCAAGGTTTCTGACGCCGTCGCATTGGCGAATCTTCTAGGGTTTCTTTTGAGGCGGCTACGTTCTGACGCCATCGTGAGGTTCCTAACGCCGTCACTTGCAAGATATGATGGCGTCGCTAATAATTGCGACGCCGTCTCCAGGCGCTATGCAGAATTCTTTAAGAGACTTTGGTGTAGAGTCGTAGTCTTGTCCGTTTCTTCTCCAATTGAGCCTAAGTCACGTGTATTTCCTACAAAATCCATCCAAATGCTAAAAATACAAAAACAAACGATTAAGCACATAATATGGGCATATTTTCCTGATTTAGGAGGTTAAATGATCCCGAAAACATGTATAAAATGACACCTCATCAGAACTCAAAATGGATCAAGCAATTCCTCAGCAGATGATGTTATCAGAAGATGAGCTTGTTCCCAATTAGAAGAAAGTTGCAATCAGCATATGCAACCAAAGGATTGATCCAGAGAAATACTTCACTGAATCACTCTTTAACCTTAGTCTGTCTATCCTCAAACAACACTCCATCTATAATGCACCCACAATCACAATAAATGCACCAGAAATTTATATGCAGCAGTTTTGGACACAGTCTTTAAAGACAACATAAAGAAATTTCACTTTCAATTAGACAACCAACAGTTTGAGATTGGAGCTGAACTGTTACATACTATGCTACAAACCTCCCCTAGAGAGCAAAATCAACCTTTCACAGAACCTCCAACTCAAAACTCATTAATCACTTTCATCAAACAACTTGGCTATGATGAAGACAATGAAAAACCACCAAGCTATATATCACAATTAATAGTCACAAGACTTCATCAGACATGGAGAACATTTCTGAGCATCACCTACAAGTGTCTAAGTGGAAAGTCTTCAGGCATAGACAGAGCAAGGCAACCACTGGTACCGACACTTTGGGGATTAGTTAACAATGAAAATGTAGACTATGCAGATTTCATTTGGGAAGAGTTCAAGTACCAGATCACAAGCAAAAAGACGAAACAGAAAAAGGCTAAAAAGTAACCTTACCAAAGATTCACCAAACTCATCATATATCACTTCCTTTCAGAGAACAGTACCTTAGCAAAAAGATCAGATTCGGTTATGCATAGAAAAACTCAAGATGAAGTGCTGTCAAAACTGAAGTTCGTTTCAAAAGGAGAACCAATGAAGAAATGTAAAACATGTCAAGATCTTAGTTTTGAAAATGAAAAACTTAAGGAAGAAATTTCTATGCTTAATCAATTTAATTATAGT